>QDEB01054572.1:5664-15685 GCA_004193795.1 Asbolus verrucosus | reverse complement strand
GCATCAAAGTTGTTTTCAAAGCGGAAAAACGACTGATGTATTCAATCTCTCAAATTGGGTAAGAGAGTATGCAAAGCAGGGAGTGAACTAAAGTGCGTTATATGTAAATCAATCTTAGAATTCATTACTTTCCACGTTCTACTTCAAATATCATCCCGATATTTAATATTGAAAGAGGTCCTGTGGGACCTCAGCCTTTTGTACTACTTTTATGCGCAGAGCACGACTGCTGTTAAACAATGTGTCCCTTCGCTTGCTTCCCTTCACTCCTATCCCTTAGAGAGAATATGTCATTCGCCGTATTACGTTTTTGAATAAGTCTCAACTTCTGTGGATTGCAAACCTTGGCGATTTCGCCTAATCTAAATGAAGTAGTCCTTTATAATTTAACAAACGATGCAATTAGCTATCCACGGCCTGTCGCAACGTGCCTACCGATTACCACAAAAACCGCTTATTTAACCCTCTCTGATTCGCACATACATCTTAAAGCCCAATCGATATTCCGTTTCATGAAAAGCGAAACTTGACTCAAATGAAATAAAAATTGTATGTGATTTAAAAAAATTCACGTTTTACAGAAGTGCACTTCAAGTTGCACCGAAAATGACTCAACTTTTTCAGAAATCTGATCAAGAAGACAAGACATGTCGAATGGATGGAATAAGAAGCTACTGATGTAATTTCAGCGTTCCTCTTGTTTAACATACTTTATAAAAAGAACACATTTTACTCCTGGTTTCAACTGGTTACCAAGTTAAGCAAACTAATATAATTAACGATATTAGTTTCTAGTTTGCTTTTGGTAAGCGCAAATTCCAAAGTTTTCCGGAAAATTCAAGACGAGTTAATACATTGACCATTAGAGAACGGTAATGTTATTGATGAACAAAAAATGTTGTTTGCTCATTACGAAACTAACTAAAATATAAATTTCAAAGTTAAATGTAAACAAGAAATCGGGAACAGACATGTAGTCACTCAAACCGACGAAATCAAAAAAATATATGATAAAAATTCAGCGAAACCGCACCTACAATAAAAATGAAAAAAATTATTTTGTCAACAATATCATTAAAATATTTTCTTTATAATGTAAGTATCGTATGTTTTTATATAATATTCTATCTGTTTTAAAACTGTTTTATATTTTAAATTATGTAAATTCTGTAAAATATGTGGTGTATCGTTGAAAGTTAATTTAAATTTAGGAAATAAATTTAATATATTAAAGCAATCCTCTGGTAGGGCAACGCACACAAGAATTTCATGGAACACACAAGATAATAATGCCGCTAAAAAAGCGTTATCTGCTACAAAGCTGTGTTTAAGCAGTTATCCTAGGAAATTTAAGGCAATAATGGCTTGCGACCCGGAAAAAATAGTAACGTAAACAATTTAAACTGTAATTAGTGGAAGAACGTATGTCGTTCACGAAACAAAAAGCCCGACAAATTTCTTGTGAGGGAATATTTCAGTTTCAACCAACAGAATTTGGCAACTGACCAAGTTGGTGCAACTTTCAAATGTAAATAATTGAATAGATCAGACATTTGTAGCGCTCAAAAAGTTTATTTTGTTGCTATTACAACTTAGGTTTTGTCTTTTTTTAATTTAATTTGGCTCAGAGTCAGCCTTATTTAGCCCCAAACTTAATTCTTGATGTTGGCAGGTAGTAACACGATTCCTGTTAAAAAGATTAATCAAGTTATTTCCGGCCGACCGGAAATGTACTTTAACTTTATAAATCACATTAGTTTTAATTAGGTCACCTACAAAAGCTACGTGCATATATTCAGTTGATTGCACTTTAATGATTAATAGTGAAATATGTCTTCGTTATCCTTGATGTAGAATTCTATAACCTGTTATTTTGGTGAATTTTTCAAAACAGAAATATTTCGGCCTACCTATTTTTACGCTAAACACGCACAGATTATCTGTTGATTAAAAATTCATTTGCCCCTTAGAATTATTTTCTAATTTAATTCTATAACTTTCCTAGGCTATAATTTAACCTTATATTATCTTCTTCCGTGCTGTGGGTACAGTCTGTAACCTTATAAAACCTTTTTTTGTACATAATTTTACTAACGATACACATCCATTATAAGGAACAACAAAAAATCACAGTCAGAGAGAATTTTTATCGTCCGCATAAAATACCAAGACAGCTTTATTAGACAAAAATAACTTAATTTTAGGACGCCATTATATTATTTTAATATGAATACATTGTTCATTAAACCCTTGTTATGGAATCGTCGACGATAAGTAAATATGTAAATGATGAGAGCAATATCAGGTTTAATACAGTCCATTAATTAAATTTACTGTTGGGTGAAAACTGACGAAATTTAAGATATACTGGCATGTATTTTCATATACAATACCACGAGTTCTTAAAATACTGCTGATAGTTTTTCTTGAAACCTACGAAGTTGATTGCATGGTTTTTAACGGCTCAAGTGATAAGTACTAACTAATCAAAAAAGTAAGATATCTATAGCTATAATAAAATACCCATATAAAGCATCTGGTTTATTATTATTTTTTTTAGTGAATAAAATAGAATATAGAAAATATAGATGAAAAATACTTGAAACATGGAAAAGTTTACTTTTTATGTAACTTTTTTAAATTAGCAAATATACTGAAAAAAAACTTATTTCTTCTGTTACATAACGATTCAGCTTCAACTGAAATAAAATTCTGAATAAATTCAGGTATTTTGCAAGAACTTAATTTTTGTGTGAAATAAAAAAAAATATTTCTATTACATACGTACTTTTCTATTAATTCAAATAAAATATTGTACTTTCCAAATTAATAACTTGTTTACCGTGAATCCTATAGTAATACTGATTTATTGAAGATCTGTGTCTCTTCTATGATGATTTATTTAGAGACTATATGTTTTGTAATCTTTTTGTACTATTTATTTATGTTTTAATAATGATCCAAGAATAAATACAATGCACCGATTCGACTGAACCATTTTGTAATGATATAAAAAAAATTTTAGAAGATAAAAATCACGTAATTGTATTTACACAAATTATACTTCAAGTATTAATTATACTCTGTCAAATTAATTAAGTTCTTCAGATTTAAATGTGAATATGGACTAGTGCAAAAAGGCTACTTTTAATAACTTAGCAATATTAACATTTTTTTTGTATTTTTACAGTAAATGAACAAACTTTTTATTAATGTTACTACTAAAATTTGATTGGAATAACGTTACTACCCTTTTAGATTACTTCAGAACATAAACATATTTCTTATTTTATTATTTAATTTTAAGATTATTATTTACATAAATAAAGTTATCTTCTTATATTTCGTTTAAATTATATTATTTAAGTAAAAATTCCTGGAGTTTTAGTGAAGCACAGAAAGTCGTCACTCATCACTAAATTTGAGCAACATTTTCAAGAGGAATTTGTTATGAAACATTTGCGTCGAAATAAAGCTAATGTGTATTATGTAAAATTTGTAACGTTCTCCTCATAGCCTTAACATTCAACAAAACACCAGGAAAATAACAATAAATGTACACAGCACACTAGTAAAGTTGATATTTCTATTTAGGGTTTTAGTACTACGATATACGACATTAAAATCAAATATCATAAACAAAACTAATGGAATATATTATTTGAAACAGAAAAGAGAAAATAGAGCTTTCGAAGGAAACATAATATTTGTTGATACTAAGTATTGTGGGCAGAATTTCATGTAATGAGTGTTAAATATAATATTGGTAGCTTTATCATCCAACAACTTTGTGAATAATAACCGAGAATGCTCATATTTAACGATTATTTGTAGAGCTTGCTTTAGAATTAGTTTTCACCTCTTAAAATAGTTAATAATTTCTACAGAGCTTAGTAATATATCGCGAAATGAAAGGAAAATATGAAATCAGAGGTCGAACGCTACAATATGAAAGCGTTAATTCCCTGGCAATATTTCTGGTGGCGTAATTTGATTCCGATGGAAGTGCGATGTTGTAGAGGAAAACGTCGCAATATAAGCCATTTCATCGTCCCTTTAACAGCAAACCGTTTGTTATTTCCCCCTCGATATATTGGTCAGCATCGTGAGAGTAAAAAGCAAATAATTCGAAATAAATCCAACTTATGTTAAGCGATGTGTGAGAACTCGTGGGGGAACTTAGTTTGCAAGCCCTCTTCTACAATAGAAACAGACGTGCTGTCTGTCGGACAACCGCCCTACGCAAACATGACGGCATTCGCAGGAACCCTTCGCCCTTCCCGGAATCAGACACGCTCCGCAGGAACTTTAAAATAGAGGAAACTAAACTTTGCGGCCGACAGTATCAGCCGGAGTGAGCGGAATTTCTCGTTTAGTCCCTTTTAATTTTGTTTGTTAGATTGCCTACTCGTATCATAAAGACGAATCTTTCTGTTAAAAAATGTAAGCTTCTCTAAATAACTCTTTAAATTATTTCGATTTGCAAAGAAAGGGGAAATCATTTTTTTTAATAAAAGTTTCGTATTGGAAAGACGTAGTTGAACACCAGATAACAGTCAAAATACATTATTAAAAACTTTAATTATTTTTCAACAGTTTAAAGTCAGTTGATCTCTTTTCTGAAACCTTGATTTTTTTTGTTCTAACCTTCACGGACAGCTTTACTGCCCCCGTTGAACTTGAATTTTTTAAAATACACTGCATCTGGTTACGAAATAATGTACTTTATTTTCTCTCGATTAGTGGATCTCTCTGTTTACATTTTGACTGTTAGCTGATGACGATAAGAATATTTTACCGAAACGTGTCCACGTTTTAATACCAGTAATATAATAATAATATATATAATATATACCAGTAAACAGTCGGTAAACTCAAAAAACAATGACTCTTTATGCGTAACGTAAATTTAAGTACTGTCGACAGCAAATTTTACAAAAAACTTCTATAAAAGTTCAATTTGTCCGTAATGAATCTTGTAAATACCCAAAATTTTGGTCTCAACAAAATCACTGGAATCATTAACAATCAAATACAAAAATGTCTTCACGTTCATTATAACTTCTCATGAAAGGATTTCCTAACTTTTCTATTATCTTCGACCTCATCTTGAGTTACATAATTTCTTTTTGTACCAATTTTTTGGTTTTCTAAGGGAATTATACACTTTTCTAAAATTTTTTGATTACTTAAACAAAAAATTCTCTTGATGGCAAAGTGAAAAAACCATTTTTTTTTTCAACGGAAATATAATAGTACGTTTTATGCCAGTGATTCTTATCTTAAAATATTACAGTTGGAGAATTAAATATAACCGACAAAACTATGAAAGGTGCACTAGATGGGACAACTAATCACAAGATAGCAGCAGTGACTGATTGACCACACTTTGCCCTACTGTTTCACTTTCCTACACATAATATTTTATGTTATTACTTTTTTGATCCTAAATTTAGGAATAAAAAGAATGTAACGAGAAACAAGAACAAAAATTTTAAATTTTAGGATAAGAATAAACAGATAAACCAGATAATGAAATGAAAGCACATATTCTTTCGTTAAATATTTTACATATAATATAAATTTACTTTTCGTTATTCAATTTATGAATAACGAAAACACGAAAGAGTTGGTTTTTAACGAACTTGTGTTGCTAATACAAAGTTGAAAAGATGAAACTTTGAAAACGAATAACTCGCAAGTATTAAAAGACCCAAATTAACGCTATGTAACAAGGGTGTTTGAAGGATTAGGATAATAAAGTAAAAAAGATAAATCAACACAGAAACAAAAAGAAAAAAATATTTCCATGCGCGCATTTGAAGTCTTTGTTATCTTTAATTAAATTTTAAAAATAATACTTTGGAAAAAATGTTCCTGACATTATAAAAGAATCCAGGGGGGAAAACAGATATATTTAATGGGAAGAAAAATAAAATCATTGCACACAGTTAATTAGAAAAGAAGATACCGAATTCGTTATAAGAAAGAGACAAACAGGAAAATAATGTGAAGATATAAATGGTTGTTTTGGATTTGTTGGTTGTCTAATGAAGAACATACAATAAATTTGGTGGAAGATTATGATACATAAAAATAAACCGAAATGCAAAGACAAGAATTATTAGTTTAATAATAATTTAAAAGAAAAACCAAAATATTTTATGTTGTAGAAACAACAGGAAGGAAAATTATTCATCGCTGTTTTTTATTTCTTTTCGTATACGTTTTTTTGCGTCAGTTATTATTGATATCATTGTTGCTAACATTTTTAAAATTTCAGTTCACGAAATAAAGGTTTAAATCTCTAAAATTAAAAGCGCATTACGTTGCGAATCCAGTTTGACGTATTCCCGGCGCATCCACCATTCGTAAAAATTAAAATTACATCGTCATGCAATTCTTGCTATTATTATTTTGATTGAATCGGATTACTTCGTCCGCGCTTTTATTGGAAGCTATACCATTTCGATTGTTCATCCGTCAAGCTTTGCAATTTAAATAATTTTTAATAATGGATGTGCAAGTGTGCACTTGCGCCTGTTTGTCTAACCCTCGAACGGTCCCCTAACTTATTTGTCACGGACTTTGAAAACTCCAAACATTATCTGAAGCCCGCAGAGTTTAATATGGTAATGTGCCCCTTCGTCCCGCTAATGTGTATTTATGATCTTATCTGGCGTTCGTAGTATTGTGGATTGCAATCAGGATTATTGCTGCTAATATGTAGATTATAGCAGAATTTACATTTCCTTTGTTCTGGGGCAGATGCTTCCAGTTCATTATTGGCTGGGAAATTAGGATTTATGCCAGTGATACTATAAGGCTTGCGTGAGTCACAAAGTCTAATCTCACAGATCGGACCTTCGATTAGTAAGAAGGTGCTCTTCTTCTACACGTATCAAGATTGTTTCCCAAGGTATCGTGAGAAAAATTGCTTGCTGTTCTAGATAAAAAGACCAAAAGTCTAATAGTTGAAATTCACATGCTGCATCTTTAATAATTTAGCAACACCCTGACAGTTTACGGAAACTCGACAACGTCGATATTTTAAATTTTCACGCTACCCTATTTCAATAAATTATGTTACGAAATTTTTATAAAAAATATCAAAGTTCACACAAAAATTTATAATTAATAAATTCCACCAACGGCCAAATACGATAAAAACGTTTCACAAAAAATTAAATAAATTATTCGCTAATTTTATGTTAACAAATTACATTATTTCCAACAGCTGATAAATATTCAAATAATTTGGTACATTTTATATTTCTTACATTTACATTTTAACATTTAACTCAACTAAAATAAAAAAATTATAAATCAACAATAATTGTGATAAAATCATATAATCATCTTAACGATTTCTAACGAATAGTCCACATTATAAAATCATCTTGTTTAATATGCAGAGATATTTGTAATAAGTATGCAATAAAATTATACAATTTTTTATAGTAATCAGTAATTGATTAATATAATTATTAATATAATAAATATTTGTAGCTTTATGAAAATTAACACCCACATAAGTTTTTCTAATATAAAAATTCTTTTTTTCTAAAATTTTTTATAATAATCGTCTTCAGGATTTTTGTAGTGTCGTACCGAATGTAAGTTTACAAAAGAAGCTAAATATATGTAGAGTTTATAATTCGTCTTACTGTATTCTGTGAACAACATAGTTTTCTGTTTTATTGTAAAAACTAACGGGTGTTCATTTAAAAAGTGCATTAAGTCATCTTTGAAAACAATTGAATAAAATGAGGTATGTCCACAATTTTTGACAGATGTCAGTGAGAAACGAAAAATACAATGTATCGTGAAAACAGCTGATTTGTAATAAGAACGTAAAAACGAAATAAAATTGAGGAATGAATGTAACTAAATAGAGGACGCGGAAACTTTTTATTAATATGAATAGAAAGTAACAACCCTTGACAGATTTGAAATTCTGACATAAGAGAGCACATCCCTTTCTTGCGGCATCTTCGTCTATCAAAAAGTCAAAAGCGACTTGATGCACTTTCTAAATGAACAAGCGACATTATTTTTACCGTATCTGCATAAGATTTTTATTCTCAGTGTAAATTAGTTTAATGAATCTGATGGTCCGTTTTATATTATCATCGGTACTTATCCAACAATTACTTTTAGATGTTGTAAATTTTATACTTCATTTCAAATGAAGATGAAAATTACCTTATTTTCCGTCCTAAATAGAAGTTATATAAAACATTCCTGATTTGTAAATTACCCTGGACCCTATTAATGGCCGAAACTTACAAAACAGTAATTACCCCTTCGCTCACTGATGTTTGTATTACATATTCAGAGTTGGAAACTATAACCCTGCAACAGTTACGCCAAAATTATGTGATTTACAGGAATAAACTAATTTTTTTTTAATGTTTTTTCTGACAAAACTGTAAAATCTATATTTTACCAAAATCGATGTTTATGTCTGTGTTTAAATTATTAATCGAAAATTTCGATCTTTTGCAACAGTAAATAATACTACTTATTACATTTGTAATACGTTAGAATTAGAGGACAAATATTTTTCTCCTTTCCGTATCAACTTTTTTTGTCAAGAATCTAAGACAAATATTTTTAATGTTGGAATAACGTTATTATCTGAAGAAATCTTTTTTTAAGTTACTGTCTAGCTAATTGTCTGGGTAATTGTCTGGCTCAAAAAATACACATAATGAGACCGTAAATTTAAAGTTATATTATGCTTGTTTGTAATAAAAAATATGTTGATTCTGTTATTGCAGATATTAAGCTTTGGTATTCTTTTTGTATTTTTATCACTCGTGATTATTCTTTTTTGTATCTAGTAAAATCTGAAGTTTTCATAGCTTTTCGCCGCCCACACAGAGGGAAACCTACACAAGGTTGAAACGCGCGGCAGAGTTAAATTCTAATAGATTTATGTGTATGCATTAAAAAGTGAAATACGCACAAAGTGAGCTGTAATTACTACATTTTTCAGATTCAGAATTTGGTGGCATTTCATTCGAATCTGTAACAGCCTTTAGAAGTTTCAAAGCATCATTTACCTGATTCTGATCCAAATATTTCTAATTTAGTTTAATGTTTAATAATACGATCATATTTTTAAAATAATTTAAAACTTGTGTGCTAATTTTTTACCAAGTTACTATACTATCAAGTTTTGAGAAGTACACTAAGCAGATGCACCTGAAAGGATGTAAATGTATGCAAATACAGTGCACAAAATAAACAGGCACCAGTTGCAAATGTCCACTTTGTCACGCTTACCACAAACCACAGTTACAATTCTGGTTCCTTGCATTAAAGTCCTCACTAACAAATGAAAATGAAAATATTATATGGAAAATGAATTAATACAATAACGAATATTTTAATTAGTTTCGAATTATAAATTTAAGAGTTGGCTAAACTTGAATGATCAGAATTCTATGATGTCGATTACGATAAAGAAATTATGTGATTGTAATAAATAAATTTAAAAAAAAAACTAATTTTTGAAATGTCATGGGTGTATCAAATTACAATTTATTTAAGAAAATTTGAAATTTAATCATTTAATGTTTCTCGTGTGACTTCTATCCTCATAATGCTAATCAGGGATCATATCGTGCAACATTTCCAATTCTAAATCCTTACATTCAGAAATGGATTATTCAAGTTTTGGTTATTAAATTTTTGAATTATACCAAACCCACCACTCAAACTGATGTGTAGGTGGAATCCGCAACCCTATTAAATGTTTGTAATAAAAGGTCAAAGTACGTTTATTTTCAATAACAAAGTAACAAGGAACAAAACCTGCCCCAAAGTTTTTCCTAAAAGACAACAAAAAATTGTGAAATAAATATTTTATTTCACACGTCACGTAAACATCTAAAATTTAAAAATAAAACTTCATCAACGAAATTGTTTAATATTATTAATAACGTGCGATCAAAAAATGTTCTCATCAAGACTGCCACCAGCATTATTGGGTATGTTGGAGTTTGATTCGTAC
>QDEB01054528.1:0-10187 GCA_004193795.1 Asbolus verrucosus | reverse complement strand
CTTCCAGCCCGGATCATATTGAACAATTGGCAATTTCTAGAGGAAAAGCTGCACGTACACAGCTTTCCAGATTTATTTTCTTACTCACTACGAAATATAGCTATGTAAAAACATTTGTGCAACTTACATGCATCACTGTATTTACTCCTATTAAAGTATTGCTGACAATAACACCACTGTCATTATTTATACAAATCCTGGCTGCGTACAAATCTGGATCGTAATAAACTTGTAAGTCCCCAAGTGTAACCACTTTCCACTCGCCATTTACTTCTTCGCTTAATGTACAACGCTTCATAAACATCACAGTGCTGAAATCAGAAATAAGTCCCCAATTTTTCATACTTGCCTCCAACGAATCAACATTCTTTCACAACTCATTCATTTTTTTCAACACTTACATACTTAAGCAAAGAATTCAATGTTAAAACCACAACCAAACACAAAAATTTTGACATTTCTTAAACCAAATTTGTGTTTCATTTCTTTATTTAATCTTTGGAACAAACTATAATACACAAATCCTACACACTAAAATTAATTTCACATTGTAAATCTATCTCACAATGAACAACTAAATACATAAACTGTCCAATAAACATTAAACTGCAAGCACCTACCGATCATCATCCTCATCTCCGTCTTCATCTTCGTCCTCTTCATCGTCTTCTTCATAAGTCACTTCTCTGCTCCCCTGTTGATCATCACTACTAACATCTTCAACACCAAAATTTTGAATAGAAGAAGGAATAAGCTTTGCTAAATCTACTTCAGCTACTTCTGCACTACTTTGTTGTTCAGCTGTGTCTGCGCATTTTTCAATTTGTTCTGACTTAGTTTCCTTAATTTCTGCGTTTGTGTCCGACTGCAGTTTTTTCACATTAGAAATTACATCTTGCACGGTATTATAGAAACTTTGAGCTAAATCGCAGTTTTTAAATCTAACGGCCAATTTTTCTAGAGACGAACCGTCGTCGGTGTAGTTATAGCCAGCCCAAACCCAAGCTTTATCTGATGTTTTCATTGGCTGTAGATCTAAGTCGGGTATGATAAGCTGATTAAGTACAACTTTATGGACTTGCTCCCGTCTCAGCAAAAATCTGTAAGTATCTAGAAGAATATTTAGTTACTAGAAATTACGTTAAAATTATCCAAAAATCTCATTACTGTTAACCGGGTGATGTAAAATCTTCATTTGACCGACCCCCCTTTCCTTCCACTCTTTATTAACGACGTCGTATCTAAACAACTTGGCTCTTTCATTGAAAAGCGGTTTCTCATCTTCTTCACCCGTCGACACAACAATTGCGTCTGGCAGCGGTACTATCGGGTCATAATGAGGATCATACTCCTCGTCTCCACCTTCCTGAGCATCTTCTGACGCTGACTTGTTTTTACTGTCGTTACCAGCTGAAGAAAAAACGGGAGCACCAGCACCCAAAAAAGCAAACGGGCTGGAACTGGAATCTAAAAATTCTACTCAAAATATGTCCTCCACATATCACGAGGTTAACTCAATTACCATTTTTATCCTTAACAAATGCTGGCGGTGTATCCGTTGTAACTTTGGCCGCCAAACTTGCAAAACTGATTCCGTTGCTGCAATCCAGAACTGCGGCGTCATCTTCCTTAAGATTAATCGTCTTGGCCTCAGGAACTTTCGCTTGAGCGGTGGCTCCAAAAATTGGTCTAACAAGCGTATCTTTGGACTGCGTAAAAGCATCTCCGCTCCCAAATATCGGTTTACTAGTCTCATTTCCCTTACTGAATACAGCGGGTGAACCACCAAATATACTGCCACTGCTTCCACCACCGAATATCATGCCGGTAGTAGTTGCTGGGGTACTACCAAAAATGCTACCAGAAGTTTTGAAGATAGAACCAGCAGTCGTTGTTGGTGTATCGCCATTCTTTGGTACATTTCCGAAAATGCTACCTCCTGGTGTAGTTTTAAAACCAGACTGGGGAGTGACAGAAGTAACACCTCCAAATACTGGAGTGTTTTTATCAGTAGTTCCAGTGCCGAAGATTGAGCTGGTGGATTTTGAAGCTCCAAAAATATTTCCTGTAGTTGCACCAGAACCGAAAAGATTAGATCCAGTATTGAAGATACTTCCAGTACTTTTAACTACACCTGGAGTTGTAACTGTATTTGAACCAAAAACACTAGGAGCAGTAGGAGTGTCTGCATTAGTGGTCAAGGATGGTGCAGTAAAAGAAAACCCGGATGTAGCAGCAGAACCAGATTCACTTTTATTGTGATCACTGGGTGTCTGGAAAATGCTACCGGTAGATTTTGAACCGAACACGCTAGCAGCAGTAGTCGAAGAGGGGAATACATTTGGAGAACTCGGACTAGAAAACAACGGAGAAGAACTGAATAAATTAGCAGTAGTTTTAGGAATCAGTGCCGGCTTGCTGAGAAGACTTTTCAATGTGTTGGATGACGAAGTCGAAACTTCTGAAGTCGCAGACTTGAAACTGAACACGTCCTCTTTTGGAGTGGTAAAAATAGAACTTGTACTGGAGGACGTATTAACTGACGTTGCAGATGAAAACTCATTTGTACTAAGTGGTATTGGGGCTGATTTCGAAGGTTCTGAAGGTTTAATGAATAGATCTTTTAAATATACGTCGTCTTTTTTACACTGATCGCAACCACAGTCTGGCAACTGGCGATACGACAAAAATTTTGGCGGCAAGCCCAGTTTAATTGCTTCTTTTTCTTCTTCAGCTGTCACGGTAGTTTCCCACACCAATTCGACGCCATTGGAGTCAATGCTTTGCTTGGATTCTTTGCCTGCAACAAGTGCGACAAAAAATGCTAAAGCATAGAATCAAACACGCTGTTGCTGTTCTTTATGTATTACTGGGATTATTTGGTGAAAATAAAAAGTCCAATATTAGGAATACTGTTTATTTTTTTCTCTTGCCGTATAATAAAGATATACCAAATAAATCCAACAATACTAAAGAGCGTTAAAAATCAAGAAGATCACGCAAGGCAAAGAGATTGAAGTAGATAATAATGGAATGTACCTATAATTGTAAATTTTACCTATACCCTTTGCCTTGTTCTTCCATAGGTTTAAATATCACACATTTCAACTTTAATAGGTTACTATATGCTTAAATAAGTAGTTAAAAATGGTTAGGAACTTTGATCTAAAGAAATCTACATTAAGAATTGTTTAAAAAAAAATCAAAAATCATTTTCGGAAAAAATGAGAAGATTAACAATGAGTAAAAATGACACAACACTGAAATGGGTAAGATCAGATTAGATTCAATTCTTTTCCTCTCATAAACAAAATTAATCTAAACATTTCACAAATATTCGAATTGTTAAATAAATCACATTCAATATAGTTCAAAGTACATTACAACAAAAATTAGTAAAGTTATCTTATTGCAAATGAAAAATTATTGCTGGGTGCTGAGTTCACCACATAATCTGATAAAACAAAAAAGTATTGGTGAACTGAGCACAAAATCTTAGTAAAATTAGTACATTACGTAAGATAACGTTTACAACGTTTGTACACAACGTAAGTCACCATTAGAAAAATAGTTAGACTAGCAGCAGAGATCATCATAGTCGTATCTCTATTATTGCTAAAACCCGTTTTTGGCATCTTACCTGTATCACTTGATGAGCCACTTAAAGCATCGTTCACAGCCTTCATGAATTCCTGAGCGATTTCGGCATTTTTAAATCTGACGCAGAACTGTTCATTCGCTATTTCTCCTTCGGAAAAATCTGGGGCACTGAATAGCCAAGTCTTGTCGTCTTTTAACAAATATTTGACGTCGGAGGTGAGAATATGATTCAGACAGATTTTAAATATTTGTTCACGTCGCATTAAAACTCTAGAAAGCATTAGCATAAAAACCATTATATAATATTTTTTTACAAAATATACCTCAGCTTGCCATTATCCTTCCTTTTCAGTATTTTGATGTCGCCGATCCCCCTTTCTTT
Organism: Asbolus verrucosus; assembly: GCA_004193795.1. NCBI lineage: Eukaryota > Metazoa > Arthropoda > Insecta > Coleoptera > Tenebrionidae > Asbolus > Asbolus verrucosus. Next base: position 6,205 of record QDEB01054528.1, on the reverse strand, counting down.
CCATTCGCCAGAAACAAACCGGAAAAGCTTCGCCCTGTGGCAGTACAACACCTCTTCCTCTTCCTCGCCAGTCTTCACTTCGACTTTATCCGGTAGAGGTATAACTGGTTTAAAGTAAATGTTGTCGCATTCCTCTTCAACGTAACTGCAGTCAGATTCTTCATCTTTCGGGCCGCTGCTGATTCGTCTCGGTGATCTTGGAGTGAACTCAAAATCGTGCTTTTGCGGCGATCCAAATACGAATTTTTCAGTCACTGAGGCATCTTTCTTTTCTGTAGTCGGAAGACTGACGTTTGGTTTAAAAACAAACGGGGCACTAGTTGTATTTTTATCAGTTTCTGTTGATTTTGCTCCGAAAGGAAACTGACTGGAAGCAGGTATGGTGCTCTGACCAAAAGTAAATGTAGCCTTAGAACCGGAATTGGTTTGAGTTGTAAGTGGCAAACCAAAAGTATACTTCTGCCCTGGAGTATCCAGATTTATTCCCTTTTTGGTTTCTTTTTTAGGTACAGTATCGTCTTTGGGACTTTCACAACATGAACAATACAACACATCTGAGTTATTCCTGATATAACATTGTTTACACTCCCAGGTTCCCTCTTTGGGTTTAAACTTATCTCCCCAACCAGGAGTGACAGATTTTTGGTCGGTACTGGGCGCAGTGGTGACTGGTTTCGTTGGCTGTATACCAAACGAGAATTTCAATCCACCTGTGTCCAAATCAACCCCCTTTTCAGTTGTCTTTTTCGGAACTGCATCGTTCTTCGGATTCTGGCACGACACACATTGCGTCTTATCTGCCTCGTTTCTTATGTAGCAACTTTTGCACTCCCACGTACCTTCCTTCGGTTTGAAGGAGTTACCCCACGAATTCGTGACAGCACCTATGTTGGCGACACCGAATGAAAATGCAGCGCCGGAAGCATCACTGTCGCTTTTCTTAGGTACCGTGTCATTTTTAGGAGTTTCGCAAGCCAAGCAATAGTTCGCTTTGCCGTCGTTGACCACAAAACAATTTTTACACTCCCAACTTCCTTTGACCGGTTTAAATTTATCTCCGAAACCGATCGTCTTAGGAGGAGACTCAGTTTTTATGTGCTTATCGATATGTTTACTTACAACGCAATTGTTGTCATCAAGCGAAGCTTGGGCGTTGGTGATGGTTTTAAGGAATGAACTGGCCAACTCTTCTGTTTTGAATCGAATCGCCAATGTTTCTAGTTTGAGAACGCCCTCCGAAAAATCTTTAGCACACCATGTCAGAGTTTTCGGATTATTGCTCATGATCTTGAACTCCATGTTTTTCAGCAAGTTATGATTGCAGCACACTTTGAGGACTTGATCTCTACGCATCACCAGCCTTACAGTGTTGTCTTTTAGCACCTTCATGACGCCGGTTCCCTTTTCTTTCCATTCTTTAGTTTCACCGCTCGTATCGAAACGAAGAAGTTTTGCTCTGCTCTCGAACAGCACTTCCCAGTTTTCTTCGCCCGTTTTGACTTCCACTAATTCTGGCAAAGGAACGACCGGTTTAAATTCAGCTGTCGGAACAAAATCATCAACATGTGTATCATCGCTGGCGGACACTTTACGAGGTTTTGTCGTCATAGGAGATATTCCAGTGGTGGGTGTACTTTCTGCCTGCTTTTGCACAGGTGTGAAATCAGATTGTAGACCAGAAAACGGAGTGCTCTGCTTAGTACCGAAACTGAAACCGGAAAAGGGACTAGATTTTGGCGTCTCTGATTGGATTACTGTAGTCGTAATCGGTTCTTGTTTCAGTTTGAAAGTAGGAGTACTCGAAAAAACAAAACCACCAAGCGAAGAAACATTCGTCTGAACTTTAGCGGTTTCTTTCACGTCGGTTTCTTTGCTCACAGTTGGCTCACTTTTAGCAGGATCGTCTTTAGATTGTGCTTCTGGCAAATCTTTTCTAGCACTTTCAAACGCTTCGTGGAATCTCTTGGCTTCGTCGGACGATTTGAATCTCACACACAACTTTTCAAGCACAACTTCTTCATCCGCGTAGTCATGCGCAGCCCATATGTACGCTCTGTCGCTTTTCGGCATCGGTGTTAAATTCATGTCTTTTCTAAGGAAGTGGTTAGCACAAATCTTGTGCACCTGATCGCGTCTCATCAAAATACGAACCTTCTTCGTGTCTGGATTTTTAAGAATCTTCAACGTCCCGACACCACGCTCTTTCCATTCTTTATTGTTGTTATTCGTTATGTATCTAAATAGCTTAGCGCGTTCGCAAAAGAGAACAGTTTCGTTTTCTTCACCTGTGGTCACTGGGACTTCATCCGGAAGTGGAATGATGGGTTTAAAATCAGGACATGGATCGTGCTCCTCTACAGAAGTTGTGGAAACGTTGCTCTTATTTACAGACGTGTCGTTTTTGCTCGAATTGAAGGTTTGTTCCAACGATTTCTCGATCTGCAACCCTAAACTGACATTCATCGGTGTTTTATCGGACACCGCCGAATAAACTGGAGGCGCGACGTTCGACAGCAAACTTTGGGTCGAAATAGCGGGAGGCGGTTTACTCAACACCGAAGGCGAAGTGTTAGGAACGGTGGACGTCGGCAGTGGAATTTGATAGTTATGCGGTTGAGATTTTGACGGAATGTTACCTTTGAGATGTTGAGGTGGTATGGTCACCGACAATACCGGTTGAGATGTTGAAGTTTTCGTGGACGGCAATGGATCTGACGTGGTTATTACCACATTCACAGGTGGCGCTTTATTAGCTGGAGTGGTCGTAATCGGAACGCCCGAAATCGTGGGATATACGCTCTGGGTGGTGCTAGGTGTAATCTTCGGATCTCTGAACAAATTCGATTGCGTTGGTGTCTGAGATAGCCCCTGTCCAGTGAGTAAATTCACACCTAAGGTTGTTTGAGGTACAGTAGTTTGATTCAAGGGTTGTCCGTAAGTCACTGTCGGTTGAACCTGAGACAAAGCGGCCGATATAGTTCTGAAATCCTGTCCCGATATTCCCGCCAGTTGTTGATCTGCACTGAATGGTAAACCGCTGGCGGTTTGCGGCAAGCCTAAACCACCATAGGCATAAGCCATGGCTGGGTACATTCCAGGGTACAGCGGATGGGGACCATAAAGTGAAGCTGTACCGGGCATCCTAGCCTGATAATTTGGATACAAATTCGAATTGTAAGCTGCCAAATTGGAATTAATATTATAATCAGTCCCATAATCGGTCGTTAAACCGTAAATGTCTTCTTCGCTCAACTGATTCGTTTTGTTGATGTCTTTCTTCAAGTCTGCGATCTCTTTCTTCATCTCATAAACCATGTCCGATACGTTTTTGAAATTGTCCAATTCATCAATGGAGGTCTTCAATTCAGTCACGGATTTTTTGATATCCTTCAGTTCTTCGTAACTATGTTTCATACTTTTCAACTCATCAACTGTTGAAGTAAGATTGTTGACGGCTTCTTTGAAACTTCTCAATTCCTCAACTAAAGTACGATGGGATTCGACCATGATTTTGTTATGCTCCAATATGTGGTTGATGGCGGCATCTTTCGAAGCCGTTAGTTGTCTCAGTTGAGCATCCAACCTTTCGGGACTGGGTCTGGCTTCTCTTTTAAAGTAATCGGAACGATGCGGTGTGGAATGATTATTATGATTTTCAGCTCTCGAAGCGAAAATTCCGTTGAAATAACTGGTATTATGACCAGTGTACCCTGTAACATAATGGTCTCCAGCACTATCAGCAGACGAAACATTTTCGTCCGACATGCCATCACATTCATTTCTATTCGTACAATCTGGATCGATTCTGGACAAAAGACGTTCGATTTTTTCGATCTCAGTTCCTAGCTGTCCGTTCAAAGGGTGTTTTTGATCGACGGATGGCTCCCTCAGTCTGTCCAGAGTTAAATATAAACAATCTCGAGCGCGCGAAAGTAAAATTATGTTTTGGCTGCGCATTTCTGATGTCACGTTTTCCTTATTCTGATTCATCTGTTGATCAGCCATGAGTTTATAAATCTGGGCCTGATGAAAACTGGCATAGGGATCTTTCAAGACTTCGAACAGACGTAAAGCTTTTTCGTATTCTTTCTTCTTCATCAACTGCGTGGCATTGAACAATTTTCCGGTTTCGATGTGGGAACAAATTTCAGTCAAAGGCATGTCTTTAGACCTGTAATTGAACAACTTATTCGGTGGATATGAAACGGCCTGGTTATTTTTCATTTTTTCCAAAACTGGTAATGCTGACTTCCAATAAAGCTCCGCTCTGGCTTCGTTGAACTCTATCTCGGACTGTTTCGTCGAATTTTTTGCACGTTCGGCGAAAGCTTTTGCTAAAATGACCAACAACTTGACATCCAACGCGTTATCCACGCACCTCACAACTTTTATACCATCTACCAACGTCAGTCTTAGCTGATCTACAGCAGGATCATACTCGTTTTTGTACATTTTGTAAGCGGCTTTAAAAAATATATTTTGATTCAATGTTCCTAATTCTTGCGTGACCGCTGCTGGTAGCACATTGGGCTTGTCCAAATTGTAATACGAAATGTGTCGCATGTTCTCCAAATTGAATTTGGCACAAAGCGTGGCACAATATATAAAAGCTTGAATGTCTAAAACGTTGAGGGTTTCCGCCCCGCAATTTTTCAAGTTCTTCACGGAATACTGTAAACCTTCAAAAACGGTGCACTTTAAGTCTGAAAGTTTGTTGTTTAAAGCTATCCAAATGTGATGGTGTAAGGAGTCTGGGAAGATCAACTGAGCTTCTTCGTCGTATTTGAGAAGCTCACCGCTGTCAGGAAGTCTTATCACGATTTCAATCAACTGCTGATCCGTCAGAAAGTAACTCGTTTTCATTTTTAACTGCTGATCTCTAGTTATGAACAACTTCTTAAATAACTGTTCCCTCCACATTCCCATCGAATACTGGGTGGCTTTCTCGATGATCAACTGTTTTCTGTCTTTGGCGGCTGCCAACAGAATATGTCCGGCTTGTGAACACCTAAACGCAGCTTCTTTCCTCCATCTTCGTGCTAAATTTCTCCGAGAGTCCGGCGCGTGATTGAACCACATGCTTTGTAAATCTGGAGGTTGCGAATGGTACGAAACAAAGAGTAAAGGTAACGTGATATTGCAAGCCTCTTTGTATTTCATAAGGTCTTTTTGTGCTTGTTTAAATACTAGAGTGGCCATGTGGAAACATAATTGCGCTCGGTAATGATTAAGAAATTCCTGAATCAGATGTTTGTCGGGACAATCGCTTATATTCAGTGAGGCTTTGGCTAATGTTTGATCGAAATTGAAAAATGTATTGATGTATTCGGTGGTAGTTTTTATATTCTCGCTATGTTCTTCCAGCGTCAAGCTGACCAACTTATCCAAAACAGAAACCGACAAAAACCAAAATTCCCACCCGAGCGAGTTCGGTAAGGAAACACTTCTTTGATATTTAACCAAAACTTCACCGACGGTCTCATACCAGGCCAGGTTATTGTGAAAAATGGGCAAGTCTTTGGATTCAATGTCTGAAGCATGCTTGTAGGCCTCTTTAACCAAATTGTGCTGCAACAGATGTTTCAATAAGCGCACCCTCAACTTCACGTCGGTAGGTCGTGTCTCCAGCTCTTTCAGTATCAAATTCGAAACATCGCGAGGATCATCATTTTGCGACATAATGATCCGTTGTTTCAAATTGAAAATAGCAGGGTTGTGGGGATCGAGGGATTGCGCCATTTCGTAGAAATATTTCGCCCCTGACTGGTCCATTTCGACGTCATCAGAGGCTAGCAGTTCGCATACTGAAAACGATTCAGAAACGACGATGTTTCAAACACAAACCGATGACGGTCGAGCACCACTTACCTTTCATGACGAGGTTATTCTGTTTAGGATCGAGACGAAGACTAGTCGTGTACGCCTGGAGGGCGGCTTCTTTTCTTCCCAACATCTCCAAAGATTTCCCGAGCAAACAGTGGCCTTCTGCGGAGTTTGGTCTTACACTTAAATATGTTGCGGTGTAACGGCGGGCTTCTTCATATCTTTCGATTTTAAAATACTGCTTTGCAAATGACAAACATCGGAGATTGCGCTGGAAGGAAATGGATGGTAATTAACGATCGAAAACGACAGATTATAATCCATACTATCAAATATTATCACCAAACTTAAAAAAACAGTCTATTTATAAACCAAGGTGGAG
>QDEB01054466.1:0-16288 GCA_004193795.1 Asbolus verrucosus | reverse complement strand
TAGATAATATGGTAAATGTATTCTGCACCCAGATTAAATAAATTAAATCAATTTCAAAGATCCACACAAATCAAAGATCCACCGAGTATAAAGATCCACAGGCTCCGACTTCCAGGCTTTTTATTTAGAAGTGAATAATAATGCTATTCATAAATGTTTGGTACTAAAAATTTTGAAATTTTAGGTGTTCGTTAAACCTCGTTAAGCATGCCACAATATACAATTAACTCTTAAGACAAAAATATTACAGCTTCAAGAATAATTCTTGATATCAGGAATCGAATGTTTTAAAAAGGGCAATGAGCATTGATTTTTTCACTGTCAAAGGCTAAATTATTAAGTTGTTTAAAATGAATTCAAAGTAAATTTAAGTTTGGTTTGTAGACGTTAAGTTATTATTTTTGAAGTTACGACATTTTATGTGTATTTCGTTCATATTTCGTTCATTTCGTTCATTTCAGGTATTTTTTAACTAATTTGGGTACTTCATGAAAACTTCAAATATTTTCATAGAGTATTTTGTTTTAATTGTACACTAGACTTCAACGGCGATCATGAGATAAAATTCAAATTGTAGCAGTAGAAAATTTTGGATGTTTTGCAATTAGTTTTCTGATGGAATTATCATTTATAATAAAACGAGTGACATGAACATTATCGACAATTTTTCTCCCTTATTTTGACGAGTTGTCATCACAAAAAATGAAACTGAGTTTTGTGATGATGACAATGAGTCGTAACGAAGAAGAAAAATTACATGCCATATATTTCAGTGATATTTTCACGAAAATAAAGCGAAATGTTGATAGTCCAAGTATTAGTAATTGATAATACTGCAACATGGGGTATTATTATCAATTTAATTGGTCCAAATCACGCGTAAGTGGAATTGTCACTAAAACAACATTTGTGTCTTATTTGGAATCATATATAAATATGATCTAAATGTAATTTTAAAATCGTGGTCTTTGTTTGAACTGTTTCATTAACATTAAACAGTCCAGTAGGTTTTATTACATCTTTTCGAATTTTAACTTTATTTCAGGTATTTGCAGCACATAAAAAAAATAGTTTCATGTATTGTTTTCATCAATATACTGAAAATCGAATAGTTCAAGATTCACCGTCAATTTAAATTTTCTATCAATGAAGTAAAGCAAGTAACTAAAGTTCAAACTAACGAAGTAGCAGAGATTAGTTTTGATTACTGTCAGCACCGTCAGAGCATAAAAACTTATAGTGAACATTGAACATTGAACATTTAATAATCGCTAGCGGAAAAATCCACACTCACACCTCTCAATATTCTTTTTCATTAATGAAAGTATTTCTTAACTTTACTTCTTTAACCGTTTCATGTTTTTTTTTTAATTCTATATTAAAAAAAAAGAAATTAACAACTTTAATAGTCAATTATTTAATATATTTAAAATGAGTATGCAAGTTAAGTATTCTATTAAAAAATATATCTGCTCTGCCAAAAGAATGATATTTACATGAGTGCTTTCAAAACTATTTTCGTTGTTACACAAACATATAGGTAAGGTAAGGCAACGTCGTTTGCCATGTTGCTAAACTTTTATAATAATTTACACAAAGATACAAAAGCTACCGCGAAACTTTACTATATTACGAAATCCCTTATTGCTACGATTTTTGGTTTTATACAAATTTTTACATAATTTTACCACCGTGTCAGACGACTTTACGCGTTGTTTTCAAGTTTTTTTTGTCGTACAGAAACCTTTTTATTGTTATTAATAAAGAGGGAATGAATAAATTATAGATCTAGCTTGTCACTCAAATAGTTTCTTGGGTTATCTCAGCACGCTGTTTATATTTTTTTAAAGAGAGCTTAAATATTCAGTGCACGTAAAAATAAGAACTCTGCAATTGATAGAATCAAATATCTGCTATCTGAAGTCAATCTCGTCCACGTATGCGCTATAGATAGGAACATTATCCGAACTGGTAATATAATATGTAGTAAATATTCAGTTAAATAAAGCATGATTCATATGTTAAAATTGAACAAACTACTCAAGAACCACTATGAATATGTAACATGTTTAATAATAAATGTGATTTGTTCGGTTATTAGCAGAAACGCTATACGGATAATGGTTTGCGTTCTGCGAATGACACTTTATGTATTTGCGTAATTTATTTTTTTAACAAGTAGGCAAATGATGTTAAAATTGCTAATTAGAATGTATGAATTTTAGATGAACCAGCTGTGCAAGGTTTGCGGAGAGCCAGCGGCGGGATTCCACTTTGGTGCCTTTACTTGCGAGGGATGCAAGGTCAGTATGGTAGCCTCAAATAAAATTCATAATGGTTTATTTATACGTACACATACAAACAAAATTTGTACTATTGTGTCATTAATTGTACAATCAATATTGTAAATCGTGGGAGTTGAAATACAAAGGCACCAAGATTTTTACGTAAACATAAGTACCTGTTTATTCATTCATGCCTGCGGATATTTGCTTAGACTTTTCACAACATATGTATAGTAAGCATCGTAATGAGAATTGCGCCATAAGTACGTTTTTTTATTGCATTTTATTCGTATAATTAATCTGAAATTAAGTAAAATTGTCTAAAATTAATTACTGGGATAAGTTATTAATTATTAGATACAGCAAATAATTTAGTATAAACAATAAGCTTACGAAACTTTTTTAAATGAGTGCTTATTGATTGCTAACATTTCAAAACGGATCCACGAATGTTGCGTACAACCTTCTACCTGGTAAGGGCGTTCGTTATAGCGTTCAAAAGAATTTAGTTTATTAAATTTTCAATCATGAAATATATATATTCTTGTCATGTTATTACAGAAACGTTTTATATTTTCTTAAAATAAGATAAAAATGACAATTTTTAATTTAAATAATGATTCTTAGGACTGATTGCACATTTTGATAACATTTAGAAAAATAGAAAAGTCACCAACCACTTTAGTTTAATTGACAGACTATAATATACGAGCACTATAGTGTAAGATTGCAATTATCATCGTTTTGGAAAAACCGTGCTAATGGGAATTGTATACTTTCAAAGAAATATTTACACAAGGTAACCTCAACAGTCTATTTATTTATTTAAAAATGTTGAAATTTACAGAACTAAATTTTGTGAATGTTTATTATGTCAACAAATATATCTACTGCATTTTTATTGTTATTTTAGGTTTATTTTATGTTCACCTAAATATCATTGAGAATTTGAAGAGCATTATAAGTTTACTAATTCGAAAAGACGAGCAGTTACAAGATAACAGAACATGTAACTTCTTTCCGGATTTAGAGAAATTTATGCCAACTACTGCTTTTCAAAAAGAGTGAAAATGCAGAAATTAATATAAAAAATATGAAAAAGAGGTGTAATATGTTCGGTTACAGTAATCTGTTGAGTAGTGTTATTTTTAATATTTTCGAAAGAGGAAGTATTGTAATGGGGATTTTTTGGAAATAATGAGATTTTGTGTTCGTGCTCTTTGGTCAAGATATATATCTAAATTTTGTCGGTCTGTCGGAATTTTTTGACTCACTTAATTTTGGAAACTGCTAGACAGATCGAAACAAAATTTTCCGTTAAAGCGCCAAAGTTTGTTATAATGGCGTCATCTTTATTAGATATTCAACTGACAATTTAAAAAAAAAAACATTTTTCGACTTTTTCTTTTGTAGTTATAGTCGTGTAAATTATGGATACAGTTTTTAAACTTGGTGTTTCTTTCTATCTGTCAATTTTCTAGAAAACAATTCTTAGTCTCTCAAAAATTTAGAAACCAATTAACTGAAGAAATCGAAATTTTGTATCAACAAAAAATCGCTTATTAAATTATTTTATATTCTATTTATTAACTTAAATTGTTTAACTTGCAGTATCTTGCAAACAACTTAAACAGACACAATTATATTTAGTACACATTTTATCATATTAATATGTTAGTACGAAAAAAATGGTTGACTTATTATGAATTATTGTATCGTTTCTTTTTAAGACTTTTTTTATTAATTAGTTTTATTTTAAAATCTACCACAATTAAATCTTATATATACAATTTACATTATTACTACAAATAAGTTTGTTTTTATGTTTGGAAGTGTCACTCGAAGTAATGTAATAGTTTTTGTTGAGATTTTTGTAATACCTTTGAATTTTAGACGAAAATATTCTAAATTCTGTCAACATACTTGTCAGTCTGAGTTTATTTCTAAAAATTTTTAACTTTAAATTTAATTGTAATGGCTTCTGGTAAATTTTTAAAATCAAATTAAACGATATTTACTCTTTAGCAATGTGACATCCGGTTATCATATTGATGTTATGGCATCATAAAGTGCACTGTTCAAGACGTATTATATATTATAATGTACTATATGCTTAATTTGATTACGAAAATTTACCACAATCCTTTACAACTAAATTACATTAATCAAGAAAATTTTCACTTTTTAAATTATTAAAATTATTGTTGAGATGTTGAAAACTAAACGAGAGAAGTTGTGTTTAGTGTTTAGTTTTTATATTTACAGTTAGGCTATCTAAATGTATTTTTGTATTCGTATTTGTGAAATAAAAAATTACTTTGTCTTCACTTAAATTATGTTGTAATGTCAAATATTTTTAATTAAAAAAAAAGTACTTTTTTTCCAAGTATCAAGTACCATAAATAACAGAAATATTTGAGATGGACGGAGTGGTAATACTTAGTTAATTAAGTAAATTACAAAAATAAATAAATAAATCAATAAATAAATGTAGGAACTACATTTACGAAATTAAGTGAAATGATGGAAATTCTTATTAGTATTATGTTTGACTTGGTGGCCTTGTAAACATAAAGGAAAGAGCTTAAAATCACACTGATATAACTTGCGGGCATAAAATATTTCAAATATGGAACATCAAAGAATATGTTTTTCAACATTGTGAGGTCTACAAAGTGTTTTGTAATAAGAAATTCGACTTTTAACATTTACTTAATTAAAGATGGCATAACATAAGTGATGACCATTGTACTAGATTGTTCCTGCTTTATTATTTCCATGAGATGTTTCATAATAAATAAAGTGTCTAAAAACAAGACTGTATATTTAAAATGTTTTCGAGTAAATGCTCTTCCAAAAATTATTTGACATTTTGTAAAACTGGTATAAAAAATTAAATATGCAACTTTTTCTGTGTTAAAATTACTTCGTTGTGAAAATAGATTCATTAGACGCGTTGAATGTCAAAATAATTTGTGAGTGATCAAGTTTTTAAAGGCTATGGCAGCAGTATATACGAAATTTGTAGACACATCCGGCTCAAAATTCAATAACTAACTCAGTAACAACACTTACAACTGGATTACATTTCGAGAGCACAATTTATTTAAACTGTATTTTTTTTTATTGTGGGCTCTATGACGTTAATAAGTCACTGAAATGTCAAATTAGTTTCTTAAAGTCAAGATGATCCATTATTGTAGGAAATCCTATAATTGGACCGGAACTATGACAGCATCAGTCTTAAGCTTAAGAGCTAATTCGAAAACTATTTGTTGTAAGAAAATTTTGTTTTTGGTGTTTGGTAGCATTTTGAAACATTTATAGAAAAATTTGTATATCTGACATATCTATCAAGATCGTCAAGCGCAATTTATTCAGATATTTTTCATGTTGACTAGTAACTTTAGTAATAGTGTCTGTCAGTCGACATAAAAGCTAAATCACAAGCGACGAATTACATTGTTTAGTTTTACAAGATATTTTCGGCAAACCGGTACACAATTTTAAACAGCTAATCTTTGGAATTTGTGGGACAAGAGTTAATCCAACTTTTTGAACTTTTTGAACTTTATATGTTTTTAAAAAGTACACACAAAGAAAAGTTTTTATTGTTTTAATTTTTTTTTTTTGGAAAATAGAAATTATAACTGTTAGATGGTATTATTTAGCTGAAACTTTTTTAGTGTTACTGTTTCATCGTATTTTATATAGCTACATATTTTGATGTATTATTATCTTCGTCTTTAATACAATTGTAATATTATTAGTATTAAATTCAAATTATTTTTAGAAAATATAAAAATGTATGAACTATTTTACTTTTGTGGTGTCATTATGGCGCATTTACATAGTTTTATTATCTACTAATTTATTGACAATCGTCAATTTCGTAACATTAAAGAGGCTATCGTTACAACACAGTTGACATCAATATTTAAAATAATTTACATGCGATAACAAAAACCTCACTTTCTATTATTAAAATTAATTAAAAATTGCAGTTACCATGTGACATATTAATGGATACTTAACAAAAAAAGTTACTACCTTTAAACTTACATGTACGTGATTTAATCATTATTTCTAAACATTTACAATATGATTAGTGAATAAAAATCAATACCTGGTGTAACTTCTGTTACTTTCACCGAAACGGGAAGTTTTGTAGTGGTGTTCTTTTAAATAAGAGGAGATTTTATATTTCTTTGCGTTTCAGGGGTGTACATAACGAATAGGTAGATTTCTATATTCCGTCAGTCTGTCGATGTGTGTTTCATGGGTCATGAGACGTGGAGTCCACGTACTCTTAGAAATTAAAAGTAAATTTCGGATACAATGTATGTTTGTGTTAAGGACGCAAACTCTTACAAGTTTCTTAAAATATTTGTTGCTATTATACGTTTCTTCGATGCGTGGCAGCAGAACGTAAAAATAGAAAAGGATAGAGCTACTAACGGTTACTAGAAAAAGAATGTGACAGATATAGCCATAACTAAGCAACATATTGTCACAGATTGTTGCAATGAGCATCAGTACTAATTTTTGCGATAGAGGACTGGTATATCAAGGACCAAATCAAGGAAATGAAAAAATGAAAATTCACAAGTTTTGACTGTTGAGACCGATTTCGATCAGACTTGGTATTAAAGCGAATAATAATAATTTATTGCTTTTCCATGTTTTTTTTTTTCATTTAAACCAAGTGCACAGACATTTACCGCCGATTTCAAAAAAACGTTAATTTAAAAAAAAAATCATCTAGTTCAAAGTTCATTATTAAAAATTCACACGCTTCGATTTTCAGGCAGTAGAAAATGATTATATTTAGACCAACAAATTACCAGTTTTTCCGAAAACAGTGCTTTATTAATTTTGTCAATGTTTCTAATATAATGATATATGTTATGATGTCTCAATACCAAGGGTCAGTCCAATTACTTGTAGAGAGAGCATCTTAGAGAGTAATGAAACTTCAGTAAAATATTTTTCTACAAATTTAAGGTGTAGAGGAGGACACCAAAAATGTTCTTTCTTTTTAAGATATTGACATCATTGTCGTATTTTGTAAAGGAATCGTATATTTTTTTTAAACTAAGTTTGTAGATAATGTGAAAAGAGGAACTGAAATAGTAGTCTGAAATAAACTGGAGTTTATTTAATGACTTATAACTAAAGGTTTTAATTACTTTATATTTCACAATTCTTGCGCAAATTTCTTCTTTGAATAATATCATGCATCCTAAAAAATTGATTGAAATTATTTTCATGAAGACGGAGATTATTTTCATCAGTGATATAGGCTACAATTTATGATGCAATTTCTATTTATTTGCTGATAATTTTAAAATTTATAATCATTACAGATTCGAACGATATTAATGTGGTACAAGATGACCTTATTTCCTTGTATAAGTGGTGTATAATTAACAATATGAGACATAACTCTACCAAATGTAAGACAATTAATTTAGTAAGTTGGTAATATCAGTTATTAAAGACTGGCATATTCTTGGATAGTAAATTAACCTTTATGTAACACTATTATCATCTTGCTCCTCAATTCAATAAGGTTTTGGGATGCATTAAAGATAGGACAATAATTTGAAAAATGTACGAACATTAACTACTCTCTATATGACACCAGCAAGAATCTTGCTCGATTATGGATTTACTTTAATATGGGCTTTTTCTTGTAAATTGCATATAGATAGAGTTGTAGCGCTGCAGAGTATTGGTAGCTGCTTTATATATAAGTTATTAAGTAAGTTGATTGTTTTTTCTCTTATTTTTAATTTGATTAAATTTCATTTATCGAATTATTTTGTCAGGAAGGTTTCTTTGTTTTATATAGAATTTGCTAAAAGCAACCACAACTGCTTAATTCATGTAATTTATAAAGTTATAACTGAGAATTTTTTAAATTTCTTTTTAATTTATTTGAGTCGAATTTAAGAAAGTTTCTGGATATTAGCTATTTTTATATAAAGTGTATTATGTATGCATTGTGCCAACGACGAAGTTGATTTGGGAACTTACTTGAAGCTCGTCCCCTATACCTGATAGAAATATAATTAACGGGTTCCTCAAAGTTTGTTTAAATTCAGCCCATTTTTCGCATTAATTTGCTAATCTGATTCTTATAGTATCAACCAGTAGATTTGATATTAAGAGTACTAACCGGAAAATCTGTCAGGTAAGCAGAAGACGGATAATTTTAACAATAAAATGTTACATTACCTGATGAAAACAATGTTAATGTTTTGTTTCATATTGTGGTATGTGTAAGTGTCAAACTTTTACTTGTATGTTGATCGTGATATATAAATAATATGTTGCCTCTATTAATGAATATTTTGAAAGAATCTTATGTCATTGTGGGTGGAGTTAAAATATAGAAAACATTTAGCATACTTAACATGCATTGTGAACCATTGATTTATTAATTATTTTAAGATCGAAATAAAAATAATTATAATAAAATTTGTTAGGGGATTTGGTTTTCATGAAATGCTAGTTCATTCTGGCCCATATTTACTGATTCATCGTGTTGCACTTATGGATGATTTAGTTATGCACTAAAAATGTAAATCGTTCTGTAACTAATCATTGTCATCGTACAAGGTAACGGCAACGCAGATTTTTAAAGTTATGGACCAATCATGCATTTTCAAAATTTTCTTTTTGTTAAATAGAAACCGTTCTGTCACACAAATCATTAACAATCTTTTTCTTTTCTAAAGCGTCGCATGGTCAACGACTGGTTAAGTTATTCAGAATTTGGTAAATAATACTCTTTAGCGTGGGTTTACTATTTCAAATCTGCATCACACGTATAAATTTAATATATATATATATATATATATCGTGAAGGAGATGACTTTCGTCGTTATTTATTGAGTAATCCTTCTAAATTCGAATCAATCAAGGCCAAGATGAGTGTTAATCGCAATGCCTTTGAACCCACAGGACGTCGACGTAGTGTCGTACTTTATGGCTTTATGGCTATTCAGTTACGTCACGGATATTAATAATTGTTTCCGTGGTCGCCCGCATACTTTAATTTATAATCGAGCGGTTGAGAATTGGGAGCGGTCATTAACGATACATTGTTGATATGTGGGAGAATTACCAATTATAATTGAACTTGCACATTCCAAAATAAAAACGTGGCACACGTTTGTGTATCATTTATTTGCCAACACTTTCCAACAGGTTAGTGGCGGAATCTATTGTTACATACATTCACTTTTAAGATTTGTTCACATCCATGCGTTTAGCTTTATGGTGATTTGGGAGTTTTAGTTGCAAATTTTACCCGTTGAAGGGAGCTATTTGCTAAACGACATGGGCATCGACTATGGGGTTCTTTAGGTTAAGCGTGAATCAACTTGATAGTGAACTAGATAAAGCTGTCCCTTTTACGAGTATGACTTTTCTCGATGTCAGATAGACGTCACAAGACTTTGAATGAGTGTCAACTCTAAGAGAACAAATAAATCATTCTCCTCATAGACTATCTAGTAATGAGAAAATTTCTCCTGATCTTGGATCAACTGAAGTGAAATGAAATTGCCAGCAAAGTATGCTGTGGATATATCTCCGTGATGAAAGAAACCCTTGATGTATTATCGAATTGCAGTTGAAAAAATATTTTAAATAACACATCTTAAGGCAGGGTTCTTTCTTTCCTTTTTTCTATTTTTAACATTAACAGTATATTATTCCGCGTTTGTTCGAAAGGTGTTGAGTTTTTTTTCTGAAGAAGTATATGATCAGATTGATGAAAACTTCTCCTTATCATAACAAAAATTTGTGGACCGTATGCATATGACCCATTTTCACATTATAACTATTATTTTATCAACAAATATTGCTTATAAAGTAGATTTTTAAGTTGCGCATTATGACGTGTTTTAGTTACTTGATGCATTTAAAATCGTTTAAAATGATTTCAAAAGATTTTTCAAAAGTTTTTGTTAAAGTTACCAAACAACTCTAAATCATGAAATTGAAATATGTAAAATCACACAAAGGTTCCTTGAATCTTCTGCAGCAAATGGTTGTTTTGCCATGAACGTAACAATGTTTTCAAATGATTATTAAATCATTATTTCTCTGACAATGTACATTATTGTATGAGAATCGTCATCTTACATAATCACACACAACAACATGCAAGATCACTAGGAACTGTGTAAAGAATATTGCGTTCCGAGAAAAACGGAACACTAAGTAATATTAACTGAACAATTTTAATAAAATTATTAGAATTAGCTAAATTCAACGAGATATATAAGTGATCAAAAATTCAGAAGTCTCGGTTTTTTCCGATTATTACGAAGTATCGTTTTTTTTTTACTTTAACACCTTTAAGAGTGATAACAGTCACTAACCACTGTGACATTTTGGCTCTAAAAGTTTCAAAAAATGCCTCGAACTTAATGGGGTGAGAATTTCCGGCAGTTAAGCGATTTTGACAGAGGTCGTATTTGGTGTGTTGTATTTCCCAATGTCGTGGTGTTTCGGTCGTTTTGCGTTGTTGGTTTAGATGGTTTCAAAATAGGGAAAATAGACGTAGATCTGTATCAGGTTGTTCTAGAAGCACCACATAGCGTGCCTTCTGAGGGATCGATTTTCAATTTCGCGGGCAATTGAAAACGACTGACTGGATGGCGGTAACATAGAGTTTTTATGTTAACAATTTATAGAAAAATAAGAATTTTTGGCATCAGATTATATTTTCATTCTAAGTGAGGTGGACAGATTACAAACATTTTGAACTTGTTTCGAATTACATTAGGATCTTTTATATAAGAGCCGCATCTTTTCGAAATTTTATTGGTATTCGTTATGGATTGTACAGGTTTCCATGCAGTTTGCATGGGATTGAAAAAGTTGAAAATCTGACTCTGATAAAAAAAAATAATTTCGTAGGCTTCAATTTAGTCTGCTTATAAATCGGTTCAAGTGCTTTGTGAATAAATTTAAGTTGAAATAAATCTTTAAAATTCTCACTGGATTTTTGCCGCATGCAGCTACCTATAAAATTTGACAATTGTATTTGACAATTTTAAACGAAAATAGTTTTCCTCGGTTCTTTTCTGAAACCGTCTAGTGCCAAATATTTTTGGAATATCTTGGAAGTTGACCTAGGACAGTGGGATAATGTTATCTTTGAAATTACAAAATACGACTGATGTTGTCTTCTTCATGTAACTATTCAAAATATAATGTTGTTTTGTATACACCAAAACAGAAGATATCTAAAATTAGGAGATGAAAAATGAATTTTCGCAAGCAGTCTTCTACAGCACGGACAAAAAACTTGTATTCAATTTCTTGATAAATTTTGTCTTTTCTTTTAAGAACTCATTTGACAACTCATTTAACTTGCCACTATTTCATGTAATACATATTCTGTACATCAGGTATCTAAATAAACATCTGGTCAAGAGTCAAATTCTGTTTCTTTCCCGTATGTCGTAGCATTTAGACTTTGTTAAGAAACTATATGACGATAGTACAATAACATTTTTGTATTTTGTATTTTGATTATTAAATTTTCTTTTAAATCTACAATTTTTATGTCATTGATCAGTGATTTCGATATTATTGCCACGTATGAGGCTTTCGAAAACAGCATTGATCATTTATTATTACAGTTAGGGGTGGTTATATTAAAAAAAACCTATTTATTTATTATTCTTTTTTCATGTATTTTGAATCATTTATTTAATTAAATATTTAAAGTATTTACTTAAATTTATAACTGTCATATTGTCATCGATTATAACGAAAAACCACCCTTGCGTCAGCTCACTGATGTATCTATTGCTGTTAGATATATTGCAGAAAATACACAATATTATATTTTACCTTAAAGTCTGAGTGAATCTATGTTCTGTTCGTAATCCGCCACTGTTGAACGTAATCGCATTAGTGATTAAGATTTTACAGAATATATTAATATTAAGAGGTTATTATTTATTGTCCAATTCTGATACACTGTTCGAACTTAATAATAATTCTGTTGGTATAAACGTGGCCACAGCTTAAGCGTGGGTTTAATAACAACTTAAGTTTCTTACTATATGCATAATAAAGTAATTTGCGTTGTTACGTTTCGTCATATATACCAATTTATAAAATATTGTCGGAATATTGTGTCTAATTATTATTACTAAAAGAGTACCATTAATAAATAGTAATAATAATAAATTGAGAATCAAATAATAGGATAAATTATTGATTGATGGATTTGTACATTAACAATAATTATATTATGATTGCTGAATGTGTTATTTGTTAAAAAAATTCAAGGTTTAATCAGTAATTACTCTATAAGTAGAAAGCATCTCAGCAGCTGCACTTTGCTGAACGTAGGATTTGGTATCCAAAGATTTACTTAAAAGTGGTACGACCTCTCCGGCAAATTATTTAATTAGTAAATGAGAATGTTTAATAATAACCGACAAAATTAAAATTTATACTTATGTGGTGGTGTTGTTTTGTAAAGTTCATTACAATATTGTAGTATACTTATTAAACAATAGAATGTCATACTGTAATTAGTAGTCCTTCTTATGTCAATTTCAACCAGATTCTCGAAAGGTTGTTTTGTTATTTATACAACAAAAATGATCATTACCATCGGCCTTTTAAGTAAGGCCATGAAACAATAGTTGTACAAAAATTTATAACTATTAATTATTATTATATTATGTATTATTCTATAGACAATTTGCGAACACAGAGATATGTAACATGTGGTATTTACGTTTGAGAACTGAAACTTCATTGAAAGGGGGGATATTCATTTAATATTTGCTAACTTTTGGTTAACTGAAAAGGTGAATAGTCTGAAATATAACTTTTTTTTTCTGTGGATCAATTAATCTTTTATCTTCATTAGTGTTGTTATCTTAAACAAAAAATGGGTGTGAATGACTTTATTATGAAATAGAATAAATCTCAGTAAGCAGAACAGTAGCTTCGAAATAAAAGTAATATCTGTGATCAGTTTGGAACAAATCCTTATTGAGCTGAACATAACTCAGCAGATTGATCTGCTTTATCTCAACGCTTTGCTACTGTATCCAGATCACGATACGATAGACAATGTTGATGCCGCTGATGGGCTGCACGTATTATACTAACAGCAGTAATCCTTGATTTCATGCCGTCCGCCTATTTTGGATTAAATCGACAACACACCAAAAGGCTTGTCAAGTTCACGGAAGAATTTATAGATTGAAAAGATAATCGTTATTAGTTATCTAAAACACATCTCGAGTAAAGAATTTGAGGGTGATTATGAAAAAGTTACATTTAAAAACTGTTGAAATGTTTTTTAAAATCTGTAACTATGGAATATGCGGCAAGAAAATCAGGTAGATTCTCTATTGGACAGATTTATTGAATCGGTTTCTTAATCAACAGACGACATTTTTTCGACTAATTTATTTGACACTAAAGATTAACAAACTAATACTTTTGACCAATTTTAACTTAATGTAACACGTTTTTTTCCTTTGAATGAACAAAGTGTAAAATTTACATAGTTCTTTGAGTCTAGATGTTGTCGGCACGAGTTCGTATTAGATTATCGAACCGGTTCCTCCGTAAGATTCGATAAGAGGTGCATCACTGACATTCACACTAACGTTATTTACACGATTTAAATGTCACGGTTCTTGTACACAGAAAACACGAATTTCGTGTAAGGTCTTTAGAATGGATGGTCAATAAGACGTTTTTTCCCTAAACGGATGCTTCAAAACTGCTGAGAACTTAAGTGGAGACATGTCACATTCTCATCATCCAGACAAGAGTTTTGCCTTTTTATTGAATTTATGTTGAAGCAACGGAATATAAAATTAAGGCAAGAGGTAATTAAATGCAATTAACTGCTTTACATTGTGAACTTGCGGCGCATTCCAATACCTTTATGACAAAATGGGTACTTTTATGGGTGTAGCGACGTGCGAGTTTCTCACGGAGGAAACTGCTGGTACAAATTGGTTTGGTACAATAATTAAAAGCTCTCATCATGCGAGTATTATTCTCCTTTCGAGCAGATAAGCACATAAATAAAATATGGAGTTAAGTCATAGATAATCAGATTCCACACCTATACCTTGCCTACGTCCTTGTTACTAATACAACATATCATACATAACAGTGTAAAACCGATAAACGACCATACACCCACCCAAAGAAAGTTAGCCTGAGAAATAGGTTAGCAGATCATCTCAAGCTTTAACTATGCAACATTTTCATATTCATGCTCGCGTTCCTAACACATGCCATATTGCAGCTTCAGGCATTTTTTTTTTCTTCATGCTTTTTTATCACTGTCGGTAATTACTTATATTAAACCGTACTAGGCCGCCCAATATTAGGAACTGGCTTTTACCTTGAAATAAATTAGTCAAATTGAAGATGGTCTGAAACTTCAAATTAATCACACTTAAAAATCTCTCATCATCAGTTTTCATATTTCTAACCAAGATCATTATTGTTAATTTAATTAACGGAAGTTTTTCAATAATCTAGTTGCAAATGTTAGAAATAATTGACTATTCTTTAGAAAATTTTCAACTACTATAAAAAAGGGCTAGTTTAATTAAGAATTGTTTTAATTGACTACTTATTCATTCCAGAGGTGTACGTAAGTCATTCGAATAATTAACGACTCATTATTTTCGGATATACTTGGGTAATACATGCATATGATACTTATCAGTGGATATTTGTTAAAAATTTAGGTTTCCATAAACATAAGGTGCAAGGTTTAACTTTTCGAGTTTAATTTCTAAAAGTAGTAAAGTAGTTGAAATCGTTTATTTGACAAAATTAGAATTAGCTTTGGTCAGCTACTAAAATGACTATTAGTAATAGAGACATAGCTATCACATTAATTCACTAGGTTTGTAATGGCCGTTCAATAATTCATCGTATTGTATTTCACACTATATGTATATCATTTATCAACTGCGCATAATTTACATCATGCGGAACAAATAGCTGTGATTAACTAGTCGTAATCAACTTAACTGGCTGTTCTCGATTCGATATATTACGATTTAACACCTTGATGTTGTCTTAGTATCGATTTATATACCTATATCTACTTCCATGTTATAAAATTGAAATAAGCAGCCCTCCGTTTAAATTTTTCAATTTGTTTAGCTAAAAAGTATTGCAAATGGAAAGCTTAGAGAACAGTTATGTCCCATGTGAGGTAACCTGTGATATGTGAAAAAGCTTAGAAACCAGTTTTAAAGTTGTCATAAGTATCAAACAGATCGAAAAAATTGCTTATGGTGTGACTATACCCGGATTTTGCGAATTCTAAACTTGTTTTTGTCTGTTATGTGGTTAAGTAAAGTAATCAAATCATGGTAAAAAATGTTTGCTTCAGATTTAATAAGTCGGTGATCATTGATCATTGAGAACAGATAAACAAATAAATTTCTAAATTTTATGTTGCACTTAGTAGGTGTCTTCACAGGTAACATAAGGTCATAAGGAATTAATGTGTGTGCTAGTGTGAAAAATATGTAGATTTTCTGAAAACATATTTAGCTACAATTTGAAGAGGAGGTACTAACAGAATTTCTAAAAGGAATGAATAAAGATAATTTAAATATTTTTCGATGAAGACTGCCTGTTTATTAAAAGTGCGAATTTTTTTTATTAAATTGAGGGGAAAGAGGACTGGATTATGCAACTTTTGTGCAATTTATTTATTGTCACATCATTTTGTTTCAGTTTATTCACACGGTAAGATATTTCATTTGCAAATTAACCAAACGATTAGTGTCCACAGTCTTTTGACAATGTATTATTCAAAATCTTTTTCTGTGCCACATGTTCAAAAAATCTCATTAAACTGATTTACTGTCAGTCTTAAGGTTTTAATAAATCAAAAGCTAATATACTTAACGTGAACGATTTTATTAGGGTGTCGTAGTACAGTTATTTGTATCACTAGTCCA
>QDEB01054447.1:0-14198 GCA_004193795.1 Asbolus verrucosus | reverse complement strand
TAACGAAAGAAGTTTAACAGCAACGCGTGGATTGATGTTAATATGTAACAGAACCCACATAAAAACATACAGATAGTTAATAATGATAATTTTTTTAAATTACGATTTTTTTTTGTTGAAGGAACTAAAAAGAAAAGAAAAAAAAAGAAAAATTATAAGTATTAAAACTATCAGTCTACATTTTTATTCATTGCACAAAACACTGATAATAAAATAGGATAACACAAAGTCAAAAATTTAAATAAAATATACAAGGACTAATTTAGAAAATACTAAAAATAAACTTCCATTTGTACTGAACAATATAATAATTAAACACAATAAGTGTAGTAAATAATAATCCCCATAAAATACTAGAACGTAAATAGAAAAACAAATAGTCAATTATGCGTAGACATAATATTTCCTTAAACGAATGTACAATATATTTACAATAATTAGCAAAATTCATATTACACAAGGTTTCTTTTCTACAGAATAATTTAGATCTATATCATTCATAAGAAACAAATATAAAATTGCCAATAATCGCCTTGCTTTAAAAATAATTGCGTCAAGTTTCGTTATAAAATTGACAATCTTATTTATTCTGCTGACTAATACAATCACACTCAAAAAAGGTTTTATTCGAGAAATGAAAATATCTTACAATATTGGTCCAAATCGGCGAATGAAAATAATATACAAAAATGAAGTATTTAAAATGATATGTTAAACATTGGTCTAAACGATGGAATTCATCACCTTCAGAAAAGAATAATAATTTGCTTTATATTACAAAAATTGGTCCGTTGTCAAAAATTAAATCGCTGAACTGTTTTCGAAAATTCGTTTTCTGAAAATGAACGGGGAAAGTTATTTTGCCGAAAGATTTGTTTCAGGTCTAAAAAACCGATGATAAAAAGAAAACAATAAATTATTGGCAAAATTTATACTGACCTTATTAAAAGTTTACAGCGCTTCGATTTTTCACATTTTTGCTATTAATTTTGTTGTGTGCTTGTAAACTTCCAATAATTTGATAAAAATTATCTACTTTGGCTAATTACATATAACTTATTGACATCTATTCTGTCTACCTTTTAGAATGAGTTATTCTTGGCAATAAGAATTGCACAATTCAAGTGAACCTGATATAATTTCGTATCAATAAAAAGTGAATAGCATTTTTCTTAGGAACTTGGACCCTACTTCGAAATCAATACAAAATAACGCAACACGTATAAGGATTTGGGAATAAAACTCAAATTGTATTTAACCAAAATATATTTTTTATCACATCAAATTAACTTTAGTGAAATACACACAAACAGCAGCCACACTATAACATAATATTTTTGTTTCATACAAAATTCAAATGATGCTAAAGAACCACGATTATAAATATACAATTATCAAATATGTTAAAATTACTTATAATTAAAGTTTTATCACAGTCTCAGAGTTCTCAATTAATAATATTATATGTGGATGCTTGTGCAGATATTTAAGCCTGAAACAAATAATGTACAATTGAAAGAAAAAGTACAATTTGGAGTTTCTACTGTCATGTAATATTGCTTGTATCGTGTGGAATCGTTACACGTGTTGTCTGCTGTTATATTAGGTTCACTGAATCGAATACAGCAGATAATACTTGAAGCCTATGCACATCAAGATGCAAAAAGACCGACAATACGGCCATTCTAGAAGTACTAGATCGTTTGGTTCCAACTTCTATACTATAATAAGTATATTTATATAGTTTAATAATACTATACTAAACTGGCCGTCACGAATTTCATTTTATTCCACTGGTTACTCGTCTATAATACAATATATTATGATAAAATTTTGGCATAAAAATGAAAATATATGTTCAATAATTTAATATATTTCTCTAACCAATGAAATAAAAGCTTGCCATAAATTTAAGTAGTTATATACAAATAATACAGTGAAAATAGTTTGATTTAGACCTTTACTTCAATAATTAACACGTTAAGATTGTTTTATCACACTTGTTCACTCACATGTCCACCACAAAATGTGGTCGTGAGCTCAGGAACTCATCTTATTCGAACAGAGCAAGGAGGTCATCACTAGCTGAAGTGTTGGCATGCCCTGCACTGCTACCACTAGATGGGGGCGTATTCAGGTCAGGCGGATCCAAATAAGACAACAGTTCCATCGGATCCACGCTATCCGGCAGCAACTGCAACAATCATCCCAATCAGATCATCTCCCACTCGACAAACAACCCCCTTACAAATGCCACGCTGAAACACAAATTTAAAATCTATCGGTTTCGACAGGCAATTTTAAACTGAAACCGATAGAAAATCTGTCCGTGACGCCGCTTTTGAAACAGCAATTTTCAAATCTCCATATTGAAACAAATAGAAAATCATGCACTCCACATTAAGTTTTTGTCAGCAAATATAAAGCAGTAGATCCCAGTTTTAGTTATGATTACAGAGACCAATACTTTCTAATTTGGCTAGACTGCATTGGGACAAATCTGCAACATTCTCCATTGTCAGCGAGAAAAACAATACCAACAAGTGAGGAAATTATGTGACTGCAAGTAGAGACAAATGGATTGGATTAACTTATTAATTTTGAATTCGTTTCTCCATAGTGAACCAAATTTAAAGTGCATACGGACATGCAGATTCGTCAGTTAACAAAACCCAATACAAACAAATAGCAATACATTTCAACAAAAGCGATTTGAGTCTGTTTCGCACTCGGCATTTGTAACAATTTACTCAGGCAAGAACTGTTTATATTCGGAAAGAAGTAAAAACTTACGTTGAGCGCCTCCTGGCCCGTACCTTCACCATCAATAACAGCAGCCGGATCGAAATTCAAATCCGAGGGTATTTCAGGAACTGTGTTTTCAGTGTTGTTCCCACTGTTATTGTTACTATTACTACTATTTGAACTATTACTGTTATTGTGGTGATCTGAAGCTGGCGGAACACTCGGAGGACCGTTACCACCTGGAGTGTGCGCGGATCCCGGAGTGCCTCCAGGGGTGTGAGGGGTGTGTGGTGTGTGAGGTGTATGAGGTGTGTGGGGCATCTGAAAGAAGAATTAATCGTTACTGCAACGCCAGGGTCAAAACGACCGAAAAATTGCGCTGGAGAGGGAGTTACCTGTTCGTTCAGACTCTTCTCCATGGCGTTTAATGGATCGAGAGAGTTGACAGAATCGCTCAGATGGGACAGAGGTCCGTTTCCTGATGAATACTCATTGTTTCCTGAGTTTGTTGATGAACCGAAATCGTACTGACTATTTCTGGAGTTGTTGTAGGAAGGAGGGCCGTTCATCATCGACCCGCTCGCAATACTGTTCATGTCTGGAGGTATATAAGGAGACATAGCTTGGGACATGTCCCAATTGTTCATCGTCGGCAACGTCATGCTTCCGGGAGACATCGCTTTGTTTAACCGTTTGGCTCCACAGGAGTCATTATCGTCCTCCATCTGCGAAAAAAGGTGTGAAATGAAAGCCGCTGAAGTGTCGAATAATGCCAACCTTGATTGTTGCGCCCAAGCCCTTCGCGGCTTTCCAATTGGCGGAACTATCAATCGTCACTTCGTCCACTTCGGAGTTGCTGAGGGTGTTCAGGATTCCCCACATGTACTGATCCACTTCCAGTCCCTCCAACTGAGCCGGTTTGCTAGAATTTCGCTTTTGGTAACTTGCCCTTTCGGTTTTGATGTGGCACTTACTTGCAAACCGGACACCTCCACGAACCCCTCTCGCAATTCAGCTGCAAGTAGGACTCCAAGTCGAAGCACTGGATGTGCTTGCAGTCGTGGCCTCGCGCCGGCAGTGTTATCCTTTTGAAGGTGATGGGACACTTGAGCGACACTTTGAGCGCCGTCTGCTCGACGGCGTCGCGATCGCGCTCCATGTTAGGGCCGGTGTTGCTGAAGTTCCTCTTGATTTTCGCTATGCAGTGATCCGCCGTCAGCAGCCGCTTCCGCAATAGGCCCTGGAGCACCGATCGCACGCTCGGCCTGTGCACGAGTTGCAGGACGAAGAGATGCGACTGGAAAAAAACAGTTAACCGGAGCCTTTGGGGTGGTTTTAGCGCTTACGCAACAGCAGGCTGAGACCGTGATCTGGATGGTGTTTCGGCCGGGCTGGCAGACGTCTTTAAGGTACAGCGGTTTGTGTGAGGTTTTGTTCTCTCCTCGATCTATAACTAAAGGTGTGGCGTTTACAGAAACCTGTACGGAAGCCGGCCAGTTAGTGTTCATTTGTCGATCCTCGTGATGGAAGCACTTAAGTTGTAACTCTAAGTCGGAACGCCACATCAGCGTTTGGTGTACTGTCGGTTTTAGTTGAAAGACGTGATTGCTAACAGCCAAGTTATGCTCTAACCGAAAGGGTGGAAGGATTATCCCATCTCTAACGGGGAACGTTAAGCGGAGCTCATCATCTTCTGAAAAAGAACCAGTAGAGAATCTCGTCTGCCAACACTCCTTTCTACTTACTTTGCGTGGGGATTGGAGGTTTTAGCTCGTTGAAATTTGGTTTAACATCTGGATTGGGACTAATATAAGGAGGCATACTACTAGCAGGGGTGAGAGGTGGTGTGGGATTACCAGGAATGGGACTGTGTTGGTAATTCATATTACTCCTCATAGCCACGTCTTGTTGGAACTGGTTAGTATTGCCATATTGCCCGTTCACATTTCGAGACATGTATTGAGAATCATTCGAAAACTGATTCATAGGACCATTGGGAAAATACTGGCCTTGATTGGTATAAGGCGGTGTCGTTTGTCTCAAAGTCCCAGACCCCCTAACAACAGGACCCATGGTCCCGGGCCCAAAACTGCCCGTAGGACCCAACGTCTGCTGTGTGGGATACTGATTGAAGTTGGGCTGCCTCGTCCCATAGGCAGGATACTGACCATTGGGGTTGAAATTGGGGTTCATGGTGGGACAAGGTCCGGAACTGGGGTACGACTGTTGCGCTCGCTTCTGCGATATGTGCATCGCGGGGGAAGGATAAGGCGTCATTCTTCTGGGATACATGGAATTGTTGGTAGGCCCCGGACTTTGCATCCCCATTTTGGGGCCCATCGTGCCCGCCATGTTGCTCATCATGTTGGTGTGCATGCTGCTCATGCCCATGTTCGCCATGTTGGACATGGGGTTCATGGAGTTCATGCTGCTCATTCCGTTCATGGGTATCATCCTCTGCTGATAACCCTGAGAATACTGTTGGTTGTTAAATTGACTATTGTCTTGAAGCGCCACCACGCTCGCGGTGGCTGTGGCCGTTGCTGTTGCAGCCGCTACCATGGCAGCGGTGGACAGTGCATTACCACCTCCGTACCCTCCTTCAGTGCCGTTCATGCCATTACCAGCTCCATAACTGCCCACCCTAAAAGCAAAATACACCATGCCAAACAAATATTGTACACAGGTTAGGTCAGCGGCTAACGCAAGCGATAAAAGCTTCTGAACCAAGATCTTTCAACACTGTTACTTAGTGAAAAAAAGTTTTGGCGAATTTTTCTAAAATATTTAACTTAAGGAAAATTTGAAATAATCAAAGGGCTCTTTTCTATGGTTGCATTTCCATGAGGACTTGGAAAAAGATTGGGCTATATTATATTACTTTTTTTTCAATTATAAAATGATAATTTGATACAGACGATACCCAAGTGAATAATGAACGAACCAAGATCATGAAAAAAAAAAAACTGTTGGCCTCACTATTTAGAAAAACTTACACAATCATTTGTGTTAACTTTCTCTATCATCCTCATTTACAAAAAAATAATTAAAATTAATTCAGTTCTAATTTAAGTAAGTAGGTGGTGTTAATTTGTTGTTTTAGTCCGAACATTAGCACTTGCTAAACCACGACCTATATTTTTAAAACTATTTTTACATTAATAATATTTTTAAATGTTTATTGTTGTGAGTACTGATAAGAATACACATTGATGCAATAATTGCAGCAAATTTGTGTAACAAAAGAAGTAACTATATCCCAAATCTTGTAATTGTCACAGTCAGCGGTTCTCGATTTTAGTGGGTGGAAGGTCTATTTATGGTCAGAATCGTTGGCGCAACTTCAACATTCATTCTCAACATTTCACATTCGAATTTTTTCATTGTTTATTTTTATTTTATTTTATTCTTCTTTATCGACAATTCTTGACGTTTAATCTGGCACAGTATTTCAATTAATTATGGCCTGCACCTGTAATTAATATTTTTGTAGTCCAAAATAATTACAGGCTCACTTACACGATTTACGACGGACTTAGGAAAGCAAATTTCAACATCAAAGTAAGGTTGGAAATTACATCAGTTTATGTTGATGAAGATTTTTTAAATAGATATGTAATTTTTTATTATTGTTATTTATAGCACTATTATAGTGGCCAAGAATGTGGCATTTTTTTGTTTCATATTAAATTCCATGTCTAACTTTTAACCTAATTCGAACTGTAAATAGTAAAGTAATAACTGTAACATATTTCATTTAATTTAAACTTTTATAATTCTCTTATCTCCAACGTGATCTATACATTGCAGTTTAAAAAACTAACCAAACAATTTTATCTTTGTACCCACACTAAAAAAAAAAAAAAAAATGTTTCATAAAAAGTCTCTTTTTGTACAATTCTGCATCACTGACTTAAATTTAATCAAGAACTGTGTCAACCATTTTTATTTAATAATCTTCTTTTATTTCCGTTTTTTTGAACATTTTATCATTAGTTACCGTGACAATCAGTTGAGGATTGTTATTTATACCCACACTCAGATTTAAAATTTAAGAGCTCGTTTACTCATTATAAAAATTGGATTAATCGAAAGCGCGACTACTAGAATTTGAATAAATATAACTAATCTTCATCCATAAACGACTTTGATGTCAAGAGCTTCTTCTGCTTGTTTTGCAGACAACTTTTTTTGACTACATTATAGTGATTCAGATACGTTGCTGATCTATGCCTTAGGCACCAAAGCCAGTTCAGGTTGTTGTATTATGTTAATCTCGTCGGAACTTTTATTTTTTAAATTAGTCGTTTTTATACAAATTTAGAACAATGCCTCTGAACAAACGGTTTTCGTTTTTTCATTCACGCTTTATGTCAAAAACCTTATTTTTTAAGATGTTTATGGATTTGATTATAAAACCAAACAATTAAATTCAGTAGAAACATATTCACCAATTAAGTATAAAGTGACGAAGACGCACGTAAGTGGCCAAAATTTTTTAGTTTGGGACGCAGTGTTTTTTGTTGCAAGTATAACATATTTATTTAAATTGCAAATCATTTTGACGCCCAGTTTAAGTGATAAGTGTAAATTATTGCAAACCAGGTCAGTCTGGTTCTAATTTTTTGTACTCAACCACGTAATTTTCATTTTTTGTATTTTAAAGCACAGTCATGGAAAAATATATATCTGCGTAAATAAATAAAAACCTCGCTGCTAATTTCGATTTTATTATGTAGTGCAGCTGACGTAGGACCGGCGTTGCTTACATTAATGTTAAAATTTCCACTTTTTGCCGTGGAAAGTGACGGAAATCGTAAAAAATCGGACAATAAAATAATTAACGACCACATAACCAGATAACCGACTCATCTGCATGAGGTGAGAACAAGTGGGAGTGGTGGTCTTCAGCGACTTAATTTAATGCAGATTAACATTAGCGAAGACTTTCGCCCGTGTAATTCTATTTTTATAAAAAATTATCTGGTCGACGTTGTGTAAATCTAAAAATAAACCCATTAAGCGAACGTTAAAAGCAACATTTAAAGCGCTGCAAGTAAGGGATCAACACATTCGAGTTATTGTTTTCTATAAAAACATATTACATCAACGCAATCAACATTCGCACCTGCAAAGATAACAGAAATAATGACTTAACACAACGAAAGCTCTCCATGTTTTCGTTTCGTTGGCGTCATTCCGGGGCGGTTATTTTTCGAATGAGCTTAGGAAATATAAATGGATCGCAAAAAAGCTCGTGCATTTAACCGGTGGGTAAAGCTTCGATCCTAAACAATATTCGGAGAGGGAGATAGGGGTTGTAACAAGCGGGGAGTTCATGCTACGATGTGACAAACAATACTGAAGCGATGGCGTATTGCCTATGCAGGATATGTTCTCTCTTCGATTGGTGTTGAAACGGACGCTTCCGAGTATCGAGCGAGCGAATTCACACCCTTTGTTAAGGGTGGTTATACTACTCCAGCGATTTAGACACTCATTAGGAAATAATTCATACTCCGGTTGAAAAAAAACCGCTAATGAATGTTATTGATTCGAGGCTAGGGATGGGATAAAACATTTTTGGGGTGTCTGATCGAAGCTCAGAATTAGAATTCCGCTCGCAAGTTTCGTTGAACCTAACGCTCCCGTTATATTGACAGTCCCTGATTCCACCCTCCTTCTGACTCTCCTCACCCTCTCGCTCTCTGACTAGGTCACCTTTGTTGCAACTAAAATACCCTAATTGGACACATATTTGTTTGAATACCTGGGGTTGTTTTCAGACGCTTTTTCCACAGAGGGACTGCCATAAATGGCGCCGTTTTAACGCACCAAAATATTTATTCAGCATTGTAAATCTTCTTTTTCTCGTTTTGCGACACTCATAAATTACGCAGGTAGCGCAGTAACTCGGCGAACTTGAAATTGTTTACAACACGTGCGAATGGATAATGTAAACAATGCGAAAATTACGCCAAATTAGAACTACTCCCGTTCGGGGCCATAAAAAAATTTAATTGCAGCAATTACGGTGAATATTAAATTTTCGATAAGCGCGTTTGCCAAATACGCTCGATAATAGGCCTAAACCGGCCGATTTCAGCGTTACCACTCTGTTCAGATTGTCTGCGCGTCACGTGATGCGGAATTGTCACGTGACCGCATCAACGAACCGAACGGAGCNNCTCTTCTGTTTTTGGCAACCTTCATTTTAATTTTATAATTAGATTCGCCTTCTAATCGTTTGATTAAGAGAAGATTTGACAATTAAAATATTACTCAAAAAAGGCAAAGATTCGCAGACTTTGGACATAATGACAGCAAAATTATTTTGAAAATAAATATATTTTTAAGAAGTATTCGAAGCCAATATCGTACAAAATAAAACAAAAATAATCATAATTCTGACTTTCATAAGGGTTTGTATTTAATGACAACTTAATTTTTAAATAAAATTCACAAACTTAATACTTCGCTGAAAGTTGCGATTGACGAAATTTTGTAAACAGAAAAATGTTTTCACTGTCATAACCAAACATCAAACAACAAACAAAATTCATAAAGTCGCTACAAACACAAAAATATTTGTTACTACTGCGCATACGATCCGTCATCCGTTTGAATTTTTGTAAACTTTCTATTACCTTGAAAAATTTATACATCCAACAATAGGTATTACTCTTTTGATTGATGTTTGTCAACATTTCAACTTTATGAAGTGATTGTGCGTTACAACGTACTGATTTAATTGGTAAGGAATGTCACAGTCGAGGTTTTTAAACGGTTTGTTCCCTTTTTTGCTTGACACGTTCAGAATGCATACAACTCCAAGGTTAAATGACAACTTAGGCCGTAACTTAATGAGTCAACTCTACGAGCAAATTGTACATTACAAACGACATAATGTTGTAAATACAACTACTGAAGATTATTTAATGATATGTTTAACTTGGAACGGTCAGTAATGTAGAAGAATTTAAGTGTTAACAAGTACTCAAGTTTTTGTCTGTTTCATAAGTAAGTTTAAAATTAAAAAGCAGTCTCTGTCAGTTGGTTTAATGATGATTTGAGATGATTTAACAGGAAAAAAGATGTGGACGATTAAATGAACTATAATTAATCAGAAAATTCAGTTTTAATTTGAAGAGAATTGCTGTAAAATAAGNNAGATGTGTTTAATTCCTCCATTACCTTTTAATGGGTACCTACTGGTATTAGAGATTGTGAGCAAACATATTTAACCATTTGCATTGAACATCGGTCTAATCGCCATAAGAAGGATTATGAATTAGAAAGTGGCCGCATGCTAAGCCCCTATTGTGAGTCAGAGTTTTGGAAAGCCCTCTGGAGGGACGTCTTCGGGGATAAGGGTAGTTCGACTCACCCAGGCCCGGTTTGCCTGTAGGCCGTTTGGTAAGAAGGCTGCCCCTGTTTGAGAGTGTTTCCGTAGTTCGGATTTCCTGCAGGTGTCGGGCCACCCGAGAAGCCTCCGTGGGGGCCCGACTGAGTAGACGTGGTGACTCCCCACACCGTGGTCACGACTGACAACTGCTGCTGGGCCGTGGCGCCCGCTGGCGACCAGTCCCTGAAACAGGCCATGCTGTTACTTGAAGGCCTCATCCACGTGGTGATTAGTCAATCTGCAGAGCGCTTATGTGTCGCACGCTGCATAATTTCGTGTTATCACGCACGTCAATCAAGGATTAATTATTATCACTGGGTCCATTGATTAAAGCGGACGCTCGGCCACTCTTTCACATTTCTTCGACACATACCACTGGCTCTGCACGAATTTTTTTTTCAAATGTCGACGCCGCTCACTGATTTGGTTACTAATCTAGTTTCGAAAAAAAATCCATGTAAACAGTCCTTGATTTTTGGATTTTGAATGGAACACTTGACGTTTTTGGGAAACTGTACTTTTTTGGAACATCCACTTTTGAAAAAATTCAAAAATCGTCCAACTTTGGCACCGAATCGGTTTTTTAAATTGTATCAGATCACTGTATTGGCACCACAGCACTTTCGGGTTTAAATCCGGCCACTTCCTTCCACCCACTGCACTGATTTTAGCGCGGCGCGAATTTTGGGGTTTTGAAAAATTTCCGAAAATTGCCGAAATCTGCAAAAAAAATTATTGGAAAAAATGTTATGTACCTGTAGGAAGTATATCCCAGCATTTGAGGGTAAACATAAAGATAGTCAATGTATTAGACACTTTTCACACGAGCATACTTTACTGTTAACACACTTGTACAGCGTTTCGACGCGCGCGTACGACACCACCAGAACGCGACGTTCAACTGTCTGCCTGTGAGAGAAACAACGGCACGTAGTCAGCCATGGAGGGGTTCAGGGGAAGTTGACCCGAGCTCATTCTCCTCCATTCCATGCGGCCACAATATCGGTTATAGCGGGCGGTGTTGCCAGCTCACTGCGACCGATACCGTGGGTGGATAATTTTCCGTCTCTCTCTGCACGCAACTTGAGCCACAGGGCCGGCGTCAGCCGTTTTGGGCCTCGGGGAACGGGCGCATCCCGCTCGATCGCCGAAAGTTGGACCTGGAAAACTCCCCGCCGACGAATTTGGCAACTCTCAACTTCCTCGGTCCCACCGACATCTTTGCGCTCATGGGCTTTACAGATTTACACAAATTTTTAAAATTTTACGTTTTATAACTGCGTTAAATTAAAAAATTACGAAATTAACTGCGTCAAAATCGAAAAATTGACTCTTTGGACAGTCGTTTCATCAAAATTTTGATGAAATGGAATTTTGAAAAGAGTTCTAGGAGCGAAATTCTAGGCTGGAAGTTAAATGTTTCATTTAAGGAACGTTTTAAGTAAAACAATATTAAGTATCCCCATGAAAAATAATATTATATGTCATTTGACAAGCAAAAGTTGATATCATCGAATAAAAGGAAATTGGTCAATGTTACGCAAATATCACTTTTTTGAGTCCACTTCAATTTTATTTTTCAATTTTCGCATATAACGGAGATATGTTGAATAGATACACTAAACTAAAATTTCGAAATCAAGATGTGAATTTGACTATTCAGTATTATCATTAAAGTTAGAAGCATCGAGCGATCAACATAATTTGTAATCGAGTTACCCATGGAAATATTTTCGTATGTCGNNAGGTAAACACGAAAACAAGAAAAACTGAGGTTAGGACACCGGTTGAGAACAACAAATTTAAATTAACTTCAAAAAAAATGGCAAAGGCTATAGTTTCTCCTTGTTTAGTTAAAATATTAAGTTATCGAGAATTTTCAGCAGCGTCAAGCGATCAAAATTTACTTTTTAACTTCTACCGCAGGGAAGTCATTGTAATCGTTTTCTTTTCAAATAACGTAACTTTAGGTATCACTATTAAGCATATGATATAAGAAACGACTCACAAAAGTATTTTCATGGATAACCCGATTACAAATTATGTTGATCGTTCTATATTTAGTGACTTAGCCTAACTTACTTACAAACTACCTCGTTGACAGATAGCTCTCTGTTCAGATTTAATCAATTCGCAATCACTACTCAACAAAGTTTCGGCAACATAGAAATGTTTTAGATTTTTTAGGAACTCTCTTATTGTAAATCTAAGCTACGAACATATCCTAAACATCTTTTTTTTTTTAATTATTATGCAAGTGGATCCGTCCCGATTTCTAGTTTTTAGCTTTTATTTAATAGTATTCATCCACAAACGTGATTTAATGGTTTTAAAAACTCTCCAATCTAGTGAAATAAATTTTAAAAACCGGATTATACAATTTTGAAAACACCCAGTTTTGATGAAAATAAAACAAGAGGACCAGAACTGAATCGATTTCTTCCCTGAAGACATGGGGGTTGTTATAAGTTACAGTTGCTGAATTGCTATTAAATTATGTTGCGATGGTGTCAGACTTTGGTATTTGAACAATGACCCCCAACGAAGACAGTCTGCAACCTGTTCCACAGATAATTTGAAGAAACTGCAACGCCTGCGCACTCAAACCAAAATTTTATTAAAAGACTCTAACCTCATTAGAATTGGGTCATTGTCTGTATCCCACTTTATTATCTGATTAACGTCTAAACTGACGTTTATGCAAATAGCGAAATGTGGCCTTCCTCCAGGCGTCGCTATTGCATAGTGTCAGTCCGAACTTGAAACCAAACTGATCTCCCGACTTGTACAGTGCGGCAAAACATCCTGCGGTAGCAACAGCTATCGTCTAACCTGTCCCCATTAGAACGAGGCGGGTTCACGACCGCGCCCGGCAGAGTGATCCGCGCCGCCTATATCCGACCTATAGGCGACGGCGTTGAAACCGGCGAAGCCGGTCCTGGCGGGCAGCGGCTCGGCGTGTCCGTTCGAAGCCGCCGAGGAGTCGGTCGTTAGTTCCAGAGCGGCTCTGGGCTGGTGCAGAGTGGCGGCGCGCATCGTCCAAGCCCGCATTTTGGCTCCTGGCACCTTCTCAGCCGAAATTTCGAGTCCGCCGCGACAGCGGCGCGCTGCCGCGTGGTCCGTCGCCGACCTGGCACAACAGTGGAAATCGGCGGTGTCGGGCCAACTCGCATCCGTCCGCTCCTGTTCGGTGCACGTTCAATTACTCCGCCTAATTATCGGCTAAACAGCAAACGTACGCTACCCGCTGGCGCTCGCGCCCATCTCTAACCGGGCACCCGTCGTTGTTTACCTCTTTATCTAAAGCGACCTCCTCACGCACATGAGCGCTCCGCGCTCTGACCACGTGTACCACTTATCGCCGGGACGACTCGTAATCGTGCATTAATAACATTTTCCTCGGCGAGGTTTAACGGCGTAAATGTCAATCTTCTCGAAACATACTCCACGTAATTGTTGCAGAAAAACCGAAACCGAACCTCCGCCGTCGATATTAAACCTGTATCTGTATCTAAACAATAGATAGAGCACTTAATTGCATTTGCAATCGCGTGGGCGGCGACAGTCAAGGGGACATAAATACCAATACCACGCTCATATAAGGGATTATGGCCTTTCTGCTCCCCCGGGGCCCCCCAAGGTTCAGATAATTTTGCCCCGTTTTGACCGTTCCCGTTCTAATCTCTGTTTCCAGTCGTTGTTTCATCGTTCGCAACCGGTGGCCCACGAAGGGGGGGCAAGCTGGTTACGCACCTACAGCCTCCTATTAAAGCGGGAAAAATTGTAATAATTATTGTTGGCATTGTACAAATGTTCCAATAGGACTTGATATCGTTTTTGGTGGGAAATTCTAAGAAAAAACAAGCTAGATATAAAAGGGAGAGGCTACAGATACGACAAACGTAAACCGGTTCAGATGCTAGAAGTTACAGTATGACACCATACTGAACGTTTAGTCGAGCAATAAAAACGACGTAAAATGATTTGGACATGAAATACAACAAAATAAAACAGAAACAGTTTTAAACAATTCTGGTTATTTGTTAAA
>QDEB01054431.1:0-14361 GCA_004193795.1 Asbolus verrucosus | reverse complement strand
TATCACAGCTGAGGAAACTAATGATGATTTTTCTTTTTTCATTAAAACGATAATTTGATTTTTCCTTCCTCTATGTTAATTTAGGCCCACTTAAAAGTAAGAATCAAATTAAAATGACATTCATATAGCTAGAACTTTCAAGTGTCAAAATGATGAAATATTACTATAACCCTGATTTTACAGCCTCATATCATTCTGACCTTCTCAAATGTTGGTACATAGTTAGTCCTTCGACTTAAAATAACATATTATGGAGGTGCTTGAAAAAAAAGTTTATAGTAGTTATAAAAACACCGCAGCACTAAAACGATATTTATGTGTATTAGTTTGTACTTTGTAGTACACGATAGTAATAATAAATGACAAGAGGGCAAAGTCTTTTCAAAAAACTGTTAGCATATGAGCGAGCAAAAGCAACTAGTTTTTTTAACAGTTGGATCACATAAAAATAGAATAAATCACAGTGTGCTTAGAACATACCGTGTGTTAACGAATATTTCCCTTTTATTTCATTTGATGTTTTTCAAAGCACATCGCTGTACAAAATTATTTTAATCATATAGTATATTTACATTACGTTATATTTACGTAGGAATGCTTATATTATGATTTTTTTTTGACCGACCAATAACTACATGCTATTGATTCACTGTCAAGATACGAAACTAGATCTGGTGAACTTAGTCAATTTTGTATTGTGATACCACCTTTTCCTTGTCAGGTTTGTCCTTGTGTAACTTTAGTGTCGCATTTTCCTGTTTTAATTTTTAAAGTTAGTCGCATGTTATTTTGAGGTAAGAAAATGGTTTTAAATGATCCTTATATTTTGCAAGAATTGATTGCAATTAACAATATTTGCCAAATTATTTTTGTTTCTTCAAAATTAAAAAAAATCCAAATTGTGCCAACATTATAAAAAAAGTGGTAAAAATAGGCAGTTGTAACTTTAACATAACAGATCTGAAAACCCTGTTGGTTTCCATATTGAAAGCTGAACGAAATATAATTTACACAAATAAATTACTGCAAATGTTTCTAAACACAAATAAAATTTCATTTTTTATGGAATTTCTAAAACAATTCATTTACTTCGTTTTATCAGTAATATTTTTCGCGAAATACGAATTACACAAAATGATCATGATGAAATATGAAATGGAAAATATGATGACTAATTGACGATAATCAATGAATGTTTGTTATCAAATAATGAAATTTGTTGCAGGATGGCTAATGGTAACGTGCCGCATGCCACAAATGGTATTAGTAATAACTTTAAAAGCAATTCTTCTGGAAAAAAGAAAAAGTAATTAGGTTATAAAAATCATGTTAAAAACCCCATATCTCGAATTTTTCATTTGTATTGACTGCCATTGGAGCACTTACCCATGTAAAATAAGAAAAGCCTAAGCAAATTATTATATATTATTTTATATAGTTTAAATTTTTATATATTTTTATATGTTAACATAATCGATGTATCTATTATTTTTAACTATTATATTCATCATGGATGATTATTCATATAAGAAATGAGAAGCTTTATATATCCATCAGTCATATTTCATAGTTCAAAAACTTTCGCGCGTTGATTTCTTAAATGAATGATACATTTTGAGTAATAAAATGCATACAATATTATCGTTAACTTGCATTAACGCGTTGGTTAGTCTCGAGTACCTATACAAAATTTTCTTCATACTCTTTGTATGTTTTTATAACGAAATCTGTAATCTATGACAACAGCATTATTAAGTAGGCTAATTGTTGAATTATCTTTGAATTGAGCCACGTGCAGAACACTGTGGTGATGTGATTTGACTGTACAAAAAATTAAATACCAGGACCTCATTCCATGACGGCGTAAATTTGATGCTAATTATTGTCTTCATGAATATTTTTGTCTGGTAAACATGTTCCTCTTTTTCTTCCATTTTATAATCGACTTGTGGGTGATAATTTGCATTTTCATCACTTCATGATGGCTAAGACGACTATTTTAGAACAAGGGCCAATAAAAATATGAATTTTTATTTAAAGGTACTAATGGTTTTATCAAGGGTTAAATAAGGTTACTAATAAGTATCTACATCGAATCTCCACTATAACATTGTGTTCTTTTACAAGAAACCTGGTATTTAATTCTTTATTCTTAAAGTGAAGTGGTGAATTTGAGACCGTTTTTTATATGTTTTGAAATGTGTGAAAGAATGTTGCTCTCTATTTTTGTAATAAAAAAGCGATCAAGAAGACATTTTCATAACAGCTGATTTTTTGTGAGATATGATGCTGCTTATATCAAAAATATTAGCATCTTTTCCAAAAGAAAAACTGTTGATGTGAAAATGCACCGTAATTGAATTTATTGTCCAGTGCATGCAACTCATGGATTATCATTGTTGAAATTTGTTGCCACATACAACCATCATTTTTACTGTTGACTTTGTACACGACGTAGTCACAATTTGAAAAATTATATTTTTCTAGTTGTTGTTTTTGATGTGTCATAGATTGAACTTCTAAAATAAAGATCATTAAAATGTAAATTCTACTAGACACATGTGACTGTTAAGTTTCTTCAATGGAAACGTAGTGTAACCATTCTTAGAATAGAATATACTGCAGTCAAGTTGCAGCTAGCTGATAGCAGACGATTTCCAGGAAGCTTTAGTTTTCACAAAGTTACGTTAATAGTCCAAAAATAATCAGGTGCTAATTAACCTCGTATTTACTCAAAGTGTTAGAATTTCCAAATATTAGGATATAAAATGTAATATTCACTTGAGTTATGGCGTGCCAAAAATTCTGATAAAAGTACTATTGTGGCAACAGATTTTTTGCATGTTTACATGTAAAATGATTCCATCTTGTCAAACTATTTAGTGAAAATAATTGTCTGTCCAGCTGAATGCTTAACGCTGTATACATTGTTATAAAATTATGAAGAAAAAATAGACAAATGTTTTGCCAAAGATGTTTATTCAAATATCCACAAGTTTAATAATAGACTGTTGAATTTCTTCCCTCTTTTTATGAAAGATTTATATGACATTAATGTGTTACTAATATGCTGAAATGTATTGTTATTTATATGGTACAAAATGTAGGAAAATAAATTTTATTAACTGTACCAGACTGTGTTTTTATTTACACCATGAAAAGTAGTTGTGTTTACTTTGTTACTAATTAAATACTTATTTAAATTTTAAACGTTACTACTTGACACGTTTAATAAATTGCTTATACCATAAATAACTAGTGGCAGCACATAAACTGTACCATGTTATAATATATGAGAAGTGTTCATTTCTTAATGTTATCCTAGTTTGGCCACCCATGGGGCCTTCTGGTGGGTTAAATTCATCTGTAGCTTCAAGCAAAACTGGCAACGCTCCTGTGACTTCTGCCATATGATGTAGATCTCTGAAATGACTTTTTATTTTGACTGATATTTTAATGTACTGACTAACCTATAAAACCACTGATTACTTTCTGCTTGATTTTTTGGTGAAAAATTTGGCCTATTTTCATGCAATCGAACTACTCCAATAACATCAACTTCACCCTTTTGTTGACCTTTTTCTCTTGTAGATGGATTTTTACATTTTGCAGGAACCCATCCTCTATTAATTAAAATTGTTTCACTACAACAGAAGTTTATGCATATATGTTTTTCTTTATCAGTCATTATTACAATACTTTCTATCTGCTAATTTGAACGGGGTAATAACTAAATATCCTTGATTTTGCTTTGCGTTTGATGACATAAGTTGACTCTTTGTGGCGGCATCTCCCCTAATTATCAAAGTTCTAGGACCCATATATAATTCTTGATCATGCAAAAATTCCCCTCTGACATGAACAGGTCTATACTCCATTTTTTCAAGTTCATTCAAACTGCAATGATGATGTAGATGAAGATTCTAAATTAATTATGGCTACATTAATAACTAACTCTTCTGGTAGTGCAACTGGGTCAGATTTTGTGACTTCTCGCAATTTTGCAATTAAATCTTCTTTCCATTTTTTTCTCTGAACCTGCCACGTTCCCAGAGCAAATGTTGAAGCTGGTACGACCTGGAGAAGTGCTAGCTACAAAATGTTTAATCATTTTTCTTATAATCACCAAAAGGAACCATCCAAAGGGACCTATTTCCGCGCGTTTCTGCTGTTGTAACGAAAACTTTGTATTTATGTTTCGTCTATGGGATGATGTATTCAAATACCGACGTGAATAACCTATAATACATTTATTTACAGGATTTACGTAATTCACCAATTTCAGAAACATTATTTTAGGTTATGTTTACAATTTACATCTGACACAAACTTGTGACGCAATTTAGATTTCGCAAAATCCCTAAATAATTTAACAATCGTCCAGTGAAAAAGTAAACATAATCTGATGTAATGTAGAGTCAATAGTGCATTGAACAGTTGTAGTATCTCTCGCTATCTGGGGATTTTTAATTTTGTAATTTCATCAATCACGTCAACATCTTTAAAGCGCGGTTTATATTTTTAATCTTATGGTCCATATATTTTGAAGCTTTAATAACTGATAAAGGTGTCGTTAATGTGGTTATTGTTTTGTGAAAATGTTATGATTATTCCAAGTGTAATTGTGTTTCTTTTAATGTGTGAAAATATTTTTAATTGATCTAACCTTCAAAATTTAACAATGGAAAATCAGGAGAAAACTGAAAAATATAACAATGAAGAGATTGATTTTTATGATGAGCCTCTCTCCCCAGTACTTTTCAGTAATAAAGTAAGTCGAGAATATTCGTTACGTAAAAATGTACAAAAGAAGAGCCGAGTTAATTTAGAAGACAGATTTTCAACAGAGGACATGCAGAATGAAAATAAAAGCAAGAAAGAACAATTAGATACATTGATCGATGAAACTCTGACACCAAGTCAGAAACAAAATGTTTTAGAAAGTATTGAAGTATTTGAAAAAATTGAAGAAGAGCAGCACAAGACGCACAAAGTTTTGCCACATCAGCAAATTAATGAAGATTTTGATTTTAAAAAACCTGTTTCGCCGTCACCTCATGTTAAAAAAATGAAGACAGGGAACAGACCAAAGTCATTTGAATATCAAGGATTTCAGACAGCAACTGGTAAAAATATTCACCTTTCAAATGCAATGATAGAAAAATCCAAAAGTCTGTTTAATGATATTCTAAATCCATTAAACGTTAATTTAGACAAAAGCAGAAGCAATAAATACTCATTTCTTAGTAAAACAAAATCAAAAACTTGTAATTCTGAACGTTTTAAGACTAAAGAAAATGTAAACATTGAGGGTATAACCGTCATTAAGTCTGATTCAGTTGCTTCACACTCTGATTTTAACAAACAAAAAGTGGCAAGCATTAGTTCCAGCGGAGGTTTTGTAAAAGCTTCTGGTGGAAGAATTCAAATTTCAGAATCAGCATTAAAAGCGGCAAAAACTATTTTTGCTCAAGAATTTGATGGGGATTCCAAATTTTCCAGCAATGCATTTAGTGGTATTAATTTAGAAAGCACCGACAAAGAAATGGGCGTTTTATGTTCTCAAGAAACTGACACTTTATTTGCGAATTTTACTGTGATTGAAGATAAACTTTGTAAGAAAGTTTTAGATCAAATTGATAATATTTCAAAAAACAATGCCACAGATGAAGGATTTAAGGGTTTTAATGAGAATGTGGTTAATGATAGTCACAGAAAAGTGAAGGAAATCAAAAAGATTGTAAATAGAGAAATCAGCATTTTTCAGTGTTATAAACGACCACCACAAGAATTTTATAATTTGCCAAATCAAAAAAGATTTAAATCACAACATGCACCCACAAATACAGTACCATGTGGAAACTTCAAAGGTTTTGCAAGTGCTTCGGGGAATGCCATAAAGATATCAAAAACTTCTTTAAAAAGAGCTGAAGAGATTTTTAAAGAAATTGATGTAAACACCATCAGCAATTCTTTAGGCGATTTCAATAATAGTAGCACTTCAAATAGTTCTCACAAAATTATTAGTACAGTAAGTGATGAGAGCAGTCAGCCAAAGATGGGTTTTCAGACAGCATTAGGAAATTCATTTAAATTATCAGAAGATGCTTTAAATAAAGCCAAACAGTTATTTCAAAACATTTCTAATGATTTTCCTTTGGATGGCAATTCATCCAGCAGTAAAAATATAGTTAAAGAAAATACTTCTCTTGATAAAGGACCCTACACAAGTGAAAGAAGTGTTTCAACCATAAGTAGTGCTAAAAAATCAAATAGAAAAAAACGTCTAGGAGTTTCATTATGTAGACCTATAGATATCTCAAATCATAAGATAGAAAAGGCCAAGTTGCTCTTTGAAAACGAGAAATCATTGGACTATTCACCAATAAAGGTTAATCAAACTTCTGTTTACAACTCTACACCTTTGAAACATGCCATATCAAATATTGATTTAGATCCAGATATAACACCAATTAAATGTGTGAACGATTCGGCTATTCTCAACCATACGTCGGGATATACAGAAATTGTTGCTGATGGTCGCATAGTAATGCAGGATTGTACTAAAGGAAATATAGATACATGGAGTGAAAATCTTGAATTGGAGCGAAAAAAATTAG
This sequence comes from Asbolus verrucosus, assembly GCA_004193795.1. NCBI lineage: Eukaryota > Metazoa > Arthropoda > Insecta > Coleoptera > Tenebrionidae > Asbolus > Asbolus verrucosus. The sequence goes on along the minus strand of QDEB01054431.1, from coordinate 7,741 downwards.
AAGCTCAATTAAAAATTATTAAAGAAAGGCAAGAAGCTTTAAACTTTCAAAAGTGTTTATTCAGACGAAATTGTCAAGATCATCAGAGGTATGGAAACGGCTAATTTGACTGATCTTGAATAATGCAGTTGATTTTTTTTAGAAGACGGTCAGGTGTTTTATTTAATAGAAAGCAGAGTAAAGAGAGAATTACTTTACAACATTTATTGAAACCTGATGTATCACAGAATACATTTATCATAATTACTCCAAAAAATGCGGAATATATTCATTTCAATTGTGCACAGTAATTAGCAATTTTTCTATATTTATGTTACCTAACCATTTGTTTTATAGACAGGGTGTATCATCAATTAATACACTAGATGGAGCATGTGTAATTCCAAACACAAAAGATCTCATAGGTGTACCGGAAATAGAAATGGCGTTTAAAGTAATGCCGGGTGTTGAACCAAAATTAATTCCAACGGGTTGGATTCGTAATCATTTTAAGTGGATTGTGTGGAAATTGGCCAGTTATGAACGATTCACGACAAATTTAAAGGGGTGTTTAACAGTAGAAAATGTAATACAACAGTTAAAATACAGGTTTCTATATTTTCGCATTTTAATGAATAATAATTTACCTTATGTTTTGTTTAGATATGATAGAGAGATTGATAGGGCAGAACGACCTACGCTTAGAAAAATTTTTGAAAAAGATGACGTACCTCAAAAACGGATGGTATTATGTGTCTCAGATATTTTTAATGTATATTTCCTGAAGATCAGTAAAGCGGTTATCATAACTGAGCTGTTTTAGTTAACAGATAGTAAATTCGAGTTGGAACTAACGGATGGTTGGTACAGTATTAGAACAATTATAGACGAACCGCTTTGTTCACAAGTTTTAAAAAACACAATTGCAATTGGTACTAAACTTGTTATGTGTGGAGCCGAATTGTTGAACTGTGATGGTTGTCATCCGCTTGAGGTAATGTATATTTTGAGTATTTATGTAATTTGTGTTGGGAAAAACCTTCATTGAGAAATACATTGTAATTTTTTCTCTCAAATTCGTAAGGGAAAGCAGGACCAATCCGTGGTTCCAATTGGTTCACTTTCAATATACGAAACTAGATCTGGTGAGTTTACTAACTCTTATGTTGTGATACTTCCTTTTCCTTGTATAACTTTAGTGTCACATTTGACTGTGTGTTTAGTAAAAAANNCAACATTGTAAACAAATGGTAAAAACAGGCAATGGTAACTTTAACATAACAGATCTAAAAACCCAGTTGGTTTCGTAAATTGAAAATAAACGAAATATATTTAATTTTTTCGTCATTTAACCAGTTATCTAATTAAATTTAACATAAATCTTGTTAATCTAACCTCCAAAAAACATACTTTGTCTACATGTTCATACTTTTTTTTAAATATAAAAAAAAAGAAAAACAAAAGTGTTTTAAAAATGATTTTAAAGGAAAAAAAATGTCAAAAAAATGGTCGAATACATAAACTAAATTTTACCGAAATTTAAGTTCTTTTTCGAAATTTTGATAAAGTACGTTTCCTGTCAACAAAGCTTAAAAGTAGGGAAAACTAAACATTGTCATATTTAGTAAAACCAAATAGTACTGTAATTAGACCATTGTAATAATATAACACATGACATTTGTGCAAAAAGGAATAAATTGTGCATTTCCAATAAAACAGGAAGTCATTTTACCCAAAATAGACCAAGGATTATTATTATCAAAGCCTTGCAAAGAGCATGTATTTCAGATTTATTTAGTTTTAGATGTCAAAACGATATTTTTTGCGGTGACCGTATTATTTTTTCTATCAGGCCACTGACATGGTTCGCTTGAAAATCGGTTGTAATTCGACAAGACGAGCTGTATGGTACGCTAAACTTGGTTATCAAAAATGTGTTGAACCTTTTCCTCTGAAGCTACAGTCCTTATTTCCGGCTGGTGGATCAGTTGGATGCATAAAAATTTATATAGCACGAGTTTATCCTATAAAATATATGGAAAAGAAAAATAAATTGACTGGTAAAATTTTTATTTTCATCCTTCGTTATCTAGTTAAATTGATTTTCCATGTTGCAGTATGGAGAAATAAAAAAGCAGAAGAACTGCAAGCCCAAAACTGGGAAAATGATAGGTTAAAAAGGATAGAAGAAATTCGAGAAGTTGCTAGAAAAGATTACGAAAGAAATGTACAAAATATGAAACAAAATGTAGATATCAGTTTGAATAATAGTGATATTAAAAATATTCAGTGTCCACAAACTTTGTATAATTTATATCAAAATTGTAAAGATCCAGAAAGTTTACAAGTAAGTTATTTTATATTAAAGGAAGGTTTTATATTATATTTATATTCAAGGAAGTTTTATCACCATCACAGAAAAACGATATTAGGAACTATCAGGAACGTTTGTCATGTATACAACAACAAGAATTGAATATTAGAATACAAGATAACATTACCAAGCTTCAGTTCACACAGCGTGATGTGACACCAGTTCAACAGTTACTCGTAATTGATGTCCTTGATGCCCAAGAGAAAGCGTGTATTTTTCAAATTTGGAAACCATCGGAAACACATCTAGAACTCCTTAAAGAAACCGCAGTTTTTTATGTTTACAATGTGCTGCCAAAGTAATTTCAACCAAAATATTTTATTTCCTGTTATAATGATATCTAATTTAAGAAAAAATGGTCTCAGCTCAACAAATCGGACAAAATTTAAAGCAGATGTAAAAGAATTTCCAAAATTGTATAAATATAAAAGAACACTACTGCCAATATCTGTGATATATGATTCAGATTGTAAGCCAATATTTAACGAGTTTGACACAGTCGGAATAGTCGTCCAAATGATTGTAAATAATTTTGATCAAAGTTTATGGCTAGCGGACTGTTCTGGGAGGTAAAGGTTGTCTGATCGTTTAATGTTTTATTTTTTAACTATGTTCCAGGCTACTATTCATAAAAATTTTTGAAGGTCCAAAAAATTGTCTATTATTGGATAATTTGAAGAGTGGACAGCTAGTTGCTGCGTCTAATTTAGTCTTTTGCGAATCAAAATTAGAGTTTGCAGAAGCGATTGCGAATCATTCAACTGTTATTTCATATTATCCACAACATAAGCATCTTCAGGAAGGAATGAACACTCTTAACGACCAGTTTCCGAAGGCAAGTATTTTTCATTAACCTCAAAATTTACATTTTTCATTTTTGCAGGACTTAAATTTATTTTTGAATGAATGTACTAAGAAGATAACTTATTACACTGATAACATTAGCATCTCTAAAGCTAAAGAGCGTTCCTCAAAATCTTTAATTCTATCAAATAGTTCAGTGAATAGTTCAGACGTTTTTGATGACAGTTGTGATGAGAGTACACTTATTTATTCCAGAATTACCAGTACAGATGTCGCCATGTCTTTGATTGATATAGACAAACTTACTTAGTTGTTCTGAAAATATTTCATATTATATCCTTTTGTTACTTATTGTTGTTTCATTTCACTTTTTAAATTAATTTATATAGTTGTTATTATTTTTTTTTTGTTAACTTTTGTAACATAAGCATTATTTAAGCATTATTGAAATAAAAAAGGTTCTTTGTATGATTTTTTTGGAATTATTTGCATTAAGTTTTCTGATGGAGAAAACCGGTATTTTATACATGTACAGTCCATATATTTTAGACTTTTAGACTGGTATTAACAAGCATTAAAAATCGTCTTAAACTGAAGACGAAAACCACTAAAAACTACAGGATTACAATCAATACAACTTTTATTGAAGGGTTTTTTCTTACCAGCGAAATTGGAAAAATCTTGTTTCGTTTATTTATTGCCATTTAAATTTATGTAAAAGAAAACATTTTTGATAATACAACAAACATCAAAAATTATGTTTACTCTATGAACTTCAAGTTAATCAAGTGATCAATTCTAATTTTGACGTTTAGTGACAAACGTATTTTTACATTGACATGTAAATGTAAATTTAGAGAATTTAGTTTTCATGTTTAAATTTTATTTTAATTGTTTATTTTATAGTTATAAATAATTATGAAAGATAAATAGACTTCTAGTTTGAATATTGTAAACAGAAGTTGGTAACAAGGCCCTGTGGCGCAACGGATAACGCGTCTGACTACGGATCAGAAGATTCCAGGTTCGAATCCTGGCAGGGTCGCACTTTTTTCTTTATTTTTTTTTTCTTAATAAAAGTATATTTTTTATGGTTTTTGCACTGAAGGTTTTTTGACTGATAATTATTGACATATTGATATTAGGATTTTTTCATTAATGTCAATCTTATTAATCAGATGTTTAACATGGGGGAAAATGAACAACAATGTGTTTTAATTTTTCTCTTGCATAATGAACAGGAGATCTTTTATCTATCTTTGAATTTTTCGCCCACGTACGGCATTTATGATTTAAAAAAACTGCTTTCACAGTCAAAAATTTTACAATAAAACTCTCAAGACTTTCAATTCAAAGCGATATAAAAATAAAATTCCAAATTTAAAAATCTCTTTATTCTGTGAAATTGAACAATTAGAAAACCGTGATATTTGATATTGCAAACTTAAAAATATAGGCAAATATATTGGAAATAACTGACCCACCGAGAATTAGGAGATTTGAAAGCCAGAAAAAATAACATAAAAATGTTACAAAGACCCCTAAAACTATCAAAACTTCTCCCACCACATAAAATGCGAAGTTTCTTAACCACCAAATCCTCAAGTTCCTTAAAATTTAGGAGATCCTAAAAACACACAAAAATCATGTAAAAAACATCGCAATCTTCAAAATTTTTCTAAAATTTAAATGTTTCCAAAAAGGACATTTTAATTCTGGCGCACCGAGAAATTTGTAAACTCTATCACAGAAAAATGGTTAAAACCCATACCACTTCACCTTAAAATCATCAAACTCATGAAAAAGAGTGAGATCCCTGGATCCGTCGATATAACTGACCAAACCGTAAATAAAATGTTTAATCGCTTCAAAACTGGGAGACTCAGAAAACACATAAAAACTCCAAAAATCATTATAAATCTTATTTAAAAAAAAAGCTGCTTAGCCCTCCGCTAAAATTCACGAAAGAGGCATCAAGATAATATCTCCCATCGTGAAAAATTGAAAAAAAAGCCTCTCTGGAAACTAATTTGCATAAGATTAAAAAAATATAAAATAGTATCAGAAATCATGTAAAAAAATTTTTTTTAATCACTTTTTGTTTGTGAAAGTATTCTTTTTGATTCAATAAACTCAAAACTGATTTCCCCTCTTTAAAACAGCTTTCTTGATGTTTTTTAAATTTTTAGAGATCGAGTTTACTGTTTAATAACTATTCTATAATATTAGGTCTTAATTCTATAAAGTCTAGCTTTTTTTCTTGGTTCAATTCATCTTTAAATTTTTCATTGCCTTCTTATTTGTAACTGGATACATTTGAAAACAATACAAGTTCCCAAGTCATTAACAGTTACTCACATCATGGTCATTGGAATAATCCGATGTATCAAATAATTTTAATTCTTATACTTACATGAAATTATAGAAATCGACATTTTTAAATTCTGGATTAGTAGATCCAGCATAAAACGATGTAAATTCAAAAATGAATCAGTACTTACATAAAGTATTTATTTTTTTGTTAAAAAAGCTTATGGCGTCAATAAAGATTAAATTAAATAAATCAATTTCACTTTATCATTAAACTTTTTTTTATTATGTTAGTGGAAGTCATACATTAACATTTTTGATAAATCTAATGTAAGTGGTCCAATATAAATTGGTTTATTAAATAACACTTTCGTTTTATAATTATGAACTGCTACCTGTGTTATATATTTACATGTTAGTACTTATATGGAAAGATATAATTTATTGACAGAATAATTTATACTTTATATAATATACTTTTATAATAATTTATAACTTATTCTACGACTTATTTGGAAGTTTTTGCATAGCATACGTATGTTAAGGTTAAAATGTAAAAACTCCTTATTATTTTTGATATGCGTGTTATTAAAAAAAAGCTACAAAATTATCACTGACATTGGAAATTTGTCGATATCATATATCGTATATCATTCATTATGTGTTATGCCCCAAAATTCGTGTTAAAGCTCGAGCAATAATCCAAAACTAATCAAATGATTTAGGGTAATTTACAAGATAATAGGAAGTTTTCGCATAACGGGCGTTATTGATGTAGTGTATATTAAAATCATTTTTGTTTAACAACGACGCAACTTTAACCAACCCCGTACCGAATTTCAGGATTTTAACATTACCGTAGCGTTAAATACATTATGCGAAAACTCCCTAATAATTGTTCATTTCCAATGTTAAACAACTATGACGTAAATTATTCGGGAAAAGTTAAGGATTGATGGTGTAGGTCAAGGCAGAGTGAGCAATCGGATACAAAATAAACTTCAATATTTCCAGTCAATATTTTGAATCAACACAGTCCCCTTGCTCGATAATAGCAGGACGAAAATCAGCATTTGCGTTGACAGTTCATATCGACTTTACAAAATGGGTAATTTAATTTGAAAAAAATAGACACTAGACATATATTTCTGTTTGAAAAAGAGCGGCCGTAAGAAAAAAATCATTCATTTTGATTACAAGGATCTCATTTTTTAGAATTAAATAATAATCTATCTGCTTTTAACTTTTAAAAAGAAGTAAATAATATTTCTTCAGGAACGTTCGTTTCGTTTAATTAGATTTAAATTATGCACACCCACCTAATAGAAAGTAGCTGGCACTCACACGTCATAAAATGTTGTACCTGTACCTACCTACAATTAATTTCTATACTTCATATAAAGTTTAATCAATAACTGCGTACATAAAATGCAAATTCATAAACGTGATAAACAATTTGTTCTTTGAATGGAGGTAGAAAATAAAAAATACTGCGATTTAAAATGTGGAAGAGAAATTTCAATGCTGGTACTTTTTGCACACATTGATTTCGCCGTAGATGAAAGAACAGTTAAAGAACTCCCAAACAGAATCTCCCAAAAATAGATTAATTCAGGAAAATTTAGTGTATGGTGACCTTTTTCATAGAATGATTTATATTGAGTGTTACAGCTGTTTTTCTTCCAGACATATTTCACATAAGCGGCACTGAAGCAACATTCATATTAATATTTTCCTTTTCCAAAAACATGAAGCCGCTTGTTATTTCCAGAAAATTTCCATGAAAGTGCACAATTTCATATTCGCATTTTTGGCCAAAAGTGTCAACACGAAGTCTTCCACCTTCGCTAACGAATATACAAATTTCAATCTTTAAAGCATTAAATTTATATTGATAATTACCATTTAATAGTTATTTATATACCAAAGGAACAAAATGCATCATTTCCCATCCGCTGCTCGTAGGGCATTAATCACCCAAGGGAAGAGATGGCATTTTGCATATGATTTTAATAAATCTGCAGAATCAGCAGGAAGTTACGAAAATTTTCAATATGTTGAATATGTTAAATAACATGTCAGTTTCCTCTACATCTTCTAGTAACAATACAAAGTGCGAACAACTGTACTTTTAATATAAATATAAATTAATAAATGTAATGTTTAGGCAAAAAAAAGTAAGAAAGTAAAGCACCTTACCTCACACCGGGAGGTAAAGTACAGTCGGGAGCAATAAAAGTCGGACATCACTTTTGACATGACTGTCATAAGTGT
>QDEB01054389.1:0-13746 GCA_004193795.1 Asbolus verrucosus | reverse complement strand
AAAAAAGTGGGCTTTTCCGTGTTTAATGAAATAAACAAATGCTAAATAAATGCTGAACAAAAAAGATGGGAATCTTTTATTGCTACGGTTTCAAATATTTGAAAAAAAAACTTATCAGTTGTGTTTCTCATTTTCATTTTGCCTGTTGGACTACGTTAAATAATTTGTTTTTGGTTATAATAAATTTAACCACCAAGTAAAGCAAATAAACCAGGTATTAAAGGAAATTGCTTTTTGAACTGTAATATTTTTATTACTTAGATAACTTTACAAGAACAAAAATGAATTTTGCTGATGGGAACAATTTTTCTTACGATAGTGAATAATTAAAATTGTTACTGTGGATAACACAATCATTGTACCCACGCGTGGAAAATTACGGGTATGTAACTGATAAACTGTCAAGGATTTCTAAAAGCTCCTATTACAATATCCAGCAAAGAAAACACGGGCTCGTTATCAATGAAATAAAATAACAAGTGCTTCCGTTAGTGGCGTTGAGAATCAAAAAATTTCTGCTGAATCCAAACGAAAGATTTGTATTTTGCTTCTCCGCAGCTTTCTGAAGAGAATATTGTGATGTAAAACTTAACAAAATGGAAAGTTATGCTTAGCGTCGTTACGACAAAACCTACTTATCCGTGCAATAAAACCAGCGAATTTTTTCCGAGACTAAAATATTTTGCTTTTAACAGCAGTTTTGTATAACTTATACTGATAGCTTAATATGTAATCTTAACAAACATAATCACATATTTATTGTAAATGTTTCTAACATCGTAGGTGCTGTGAAAATTTGCCATCTATATTTCTATAAATTGATGTGATTACTTGGTTGCCTAAAAATAAAAAATCTCAAATTTGCGTTCTAACACAAATTCAAAAATCTAGATATGATGGTAGTAACGTAATTATAATAAATTGTGATGTTAGAAACATTCATAATAACCTGTGCAGAAGTTAATAATTAACTTTAGACTTTTAAGATATACGAACGTTGTTATCGGTGACGATCCAAAATTTCTTAATAATTTCAACTTACAAATTGTTCTGTATAACTTAATAAATAAAAATTTTCGAAAAATAATTTATCAAAATTACTAGTTATCGAAATTCAAAAAACGTAATTCGTCTCTTGTGTACTTATTTAAAAATAATCGACAGCTACCACAATACTTTAACTTAGCGGTACTTGAATATTTAATTATACAACGAAGACAGTGACACATTGTAAGATACAAACTGAAATACCGTTTTCTTATCGTGTTTATGTCATAATTTAACTACTCGTGTTACAAATAATGACGTTAATGAATGATGTAATCCATGGTATAATTTACTAAAAGCACATTTTGATTTGTGAGTTAATTTTTTTAATATCTTCTTATTTTCTTTATTTGATATTAATTACAGAAAAGTTCCGATTACTTGGTGATGATAATTAGTTTCCTGTAGAAATCTTACAAAATCAAAATTTAGTTCATGTCAGATGGTGATATTGATCCCCCTGTGTATGTATCATGCAATTATAAATATATAAAATTTCATCGAAAAAGGTTACAGCAAATCAAAAACAATATCAATGATGTCATGGCTTTTTGAGTTGCGGAAAGTTTTTTAATTAATTTTGTATGAAATTATAATATTTTCGAATGAAACAACAAATTAAGTCTTCTGACCCGAGGTATAACTTCCAACTTGCTCTAAATTGCACTTTTTAAATATTACTGCTTGATTTTGATTTGCTTTTTTGAATTTTTAAAGATTAAAATACAGTTAAATAAATTGGATAAGTTCTCTATTAAACTGAACACCTCTATTACCGGAAACTGGTAAATAAAATAAAATTTTATGTAGTGTTTCTATTATATTGTTTGTTCATGAATAATTACTTATATGAAGACAGATTGCATGTATGATTACATTTTTAAATTTTAGTGTAGGTAATGACAGCCAAAGAAAACTGTTATTCAAAACCATAATTTATTTGTTGAATTTTGTTTGATTCTTGGCTTTGGTTTCTAATTAATATTTTTATACTTAATTGATTAATGGCAATTTAGGCAAGTCCGGATGTTTCTATCTCTAATAGGCAAAGACGCCAATGGTAAATAAATTTTATTTTTTGGTGATCCTCTTAACATTTTCGGATTGCAAAGATTTGAAATCGCAGTCGCTTTTTTAATTATTATTATTATTTAATTATTATTTTTAGATTATTATAAATGTTTCTAACATCGTAGTGTACTGTGGAAATTTGTCGGCTAAAATTCTGGTGTACTTAAGATAAATTGATATGATTACTTGGCTGCCTAAAAACTAAAAATGTCAAATTACGTTATAGCACAAATCCAGAAACTGAGAGGAGGTAAACCTGCACTATGTACTTCGAATTAATTTTATGGTAGTTTGACAACTAAGTTTCAATATCTTTATTACATATAGAACTGTTGAGATACCTAGGTATGTAACCATAATTTTTATCAAAAACGTAGAAAGTGTAATAAACGAAATGATGAATGTATTTTTTATGATGTATTATTACTATATTATTATATTTATTTTGACGTATGGTTTTTGAAAATAAGATGAGTAGTAATGATGCGATGTCTTACATTATGTTCTATGCTTCACGAGTGTATTTAAAGTAAGTAATACAGTTAAAATGGTTACAAACCAAATGAAGAAAAGAAATAAAGCATATATTTTCAACTGAACTATAGAACCACTTCCTGAAGAAGTGGTTCTATAGTTCTGTAGTTCTTCCTGACTGAATAATTCATCGGTGCTCTTAAAAACAAATATTGCTTTTTGCAAGAAGTAATCTGTGACATTTGCAGCAAGTGAATGGTGGAATGGTGAATGTTGAATAAATACTAATTTCTGAGATAAAAGTTATGTAAAAGAATTAAATGCTTAAAACTTTCGAAAGAAATTTAGTTACAACAGTTATCCACTAATAAATACATATTTTTAACTATTTTTAAAAATACAAATGATACCAAAATTTGATTGCATTTTCGACCTACTGTTTGTTGCTAAATTAATTCTTTAGTTCATAAAGTTTGAATATATAATTTGAAAACATACTTTATATCAACAAAAAGAAAATAATTTTAAAATGTGTCCAATTATACATTTTGTTAAATATTCAAATATACCTAAATAAGTTCCTCTATCAGTGACGTTATCTTTTCAGTTTCCCCTTTATTAATCGATGGATAATTTTTATTCAATTTTTGATCAAATGCACAATGCAATATCAAATAATAATAAAAAATACAGGTGTCCGTGCTTCATTTAATATGTAGTTAATACAATACAATAGGGAAAGTAAAAAGAGTTAATTTTGAATTTAAATTATTGTCATCAACTACATCGACGTCAAAACAAAATACCTAGGTACCCCTTGCCTATTAAATAATTAAATAAGTATTATCATTGGATATCTACGGTACTGCGTTGTTTTCGGTGTAACTATTTTTAATTTAATCTTATACGAAATATGCTTATCAATATTTTCGCCATTTGCTCTAAAATTAATATTCAAAACAAAAATATTTCAGAATAAGAGTTAAAAAATAATATCTTAGTGTGAACATAAAGAACACTTTAAACTGTAATCTGTAATTAAAAACAGCTTTTATAAATATATATTTTTTAAATTTTAATAAAGCATCTAAGTAAGTAGATTTACCACTTCATTTACTTTTAATTTCATTTCGAAGAGACAAGAATTTTTGTAGGGTCGACTGACTACATAATAAGTTTTAAATAACATTGTCAGTTCAGGTTATTATAAAAAAAAATTGAATCTATAATTTGTCCGTCAATAATTTTACACTCCATATGTACTGAAAATTTGTTCGTTCTGTAGGCTCTACAGACAGTGCCCACTCACTTTTATTACGAAATTGAATCCGTTTTAATGTTTTATTTATTAATAGACCATAACAATGAATAAATGCGAATGATAGCTATTTCTTCGCCATTTATTTCTATACAAATGGATAGAGGTAAAATTATTTTCACGTACCTTAGGTCTAGATTGAATCGTGAAGCAATGATCTATGGAATCTATATAGATATATTTGAATATAATTTACAAATCCAGCGAAGCACTATTCAACTATATCACTTTTTTTTTATAATAACTAAATAATTGTTGATAAATTGATAAAGAGCGCTCTATAATGCCTCTCTAAATAAATTCTAAACACTATTGTAAGGTTATGAAAAATATTTTTACATCAATTTAGTATTAATTGTTTTATACAAGTTCTTACTGTGGAAAGTTAAATATCTGCATAATAGTTTTCTGATGAATTGTTTTATTACTTATAATAGCTTCATGAAAGATTTTCCATCACAGGAAATGAAAAAGTAAAAAGATCCAATATTTAATTTACAATTTAGCGATTTTACATTTTAAATAATATTGCTGATGTCTTGCGCCTGAAATCATTACACTCTTTGTCAATATAAGTTGTGTTCAAAACACATTACTATGTAAATTTAAATTGATCATACTGAATTTGACTAGAACATAGAACCACATTGAGTGGTGACTCAGTGGTTCTGGTGGTTCTGCTGGTGAACCGTTATTTACATAAGATGTTATTATTTATAGTTTACTTTGTCAAAATATTTGAGCGATTTTTGTAATATTAAAAAGAATAACATCACGAGGTGATGTTCAGCTTACAGACCCGATTTTCTAATTACTGAATCTACTTTCAATTGCCAATGATAATTGATAATAACAGTTGAATATTAAACTAAATATTCATTTTAACTGCTTATGATTATGTACTATGACAATGCAATGTAGATAATGATTTCGTGATTAGCCACGTATTTGCGCGCTAAGTTTCTACAGAAAATAACAACTGTGAGGTTTTTCCCTATATTCGATTAGAAATACAAATCAAGTTTATGGTTTACTCAGTAATATTAGCATCTTAACATTTACCTACCTTTTACTATGATACTGTTTTAATGTGTATATAAACTTACTTGTAGTGGTATGAAATAATAAATTCATTTATACTTTATTTTCTATTAACAATAAGTATACAAGCAATCTGCTCGATCACGTGCATTTAAAATTTTGTTCAGATCGACATAATCTTCAAAATTTTGCCAAATGAATTGAATATCATAACACTTTTCACTTTTTGTTTTGTTTTATATTTTTATGTAGTGAATTTGTTTTTAAAAATTAAATGTATCTGCAAAATGAAGTCTAGAGAACGATTTATATATCATTTATGTACCAAGTCCTTTGTTTTTAATCAATGATTTACAATGATTGACAAGCTACGTACTTTGTATGTAGTCAACACTTCAACAGTATTAGCATCACATTTTACGATCTTTCCCATGGGTACAACAAAAACACATTTATTGTTAAAACAACCAATTTGATAGACAGAATTGCTGGTTGCATATTATTGGGTTGAAAACTTTAAATTAATTCATGTTAAAAAAAATATAAAATAAAGTAATAATTCAAAAAAGATGGAGATCCATTTAGATTAACGAAAATAAATTCTAAACTAAAAGAATGAAAATTGAATAAAACGTTTCATTTTAGCCTCCATTTTCGACCAGCAGATTCATTTCAGCCATCATGGTCGGGTATCTTTGGGGTCAGCTCGTGGTAATGGCTATTCCTGAAGACGAGGTCGGTGGAATTAATTGGAAAGTTTTCCACTGGCTGATTCCTTCTGCAGTTGCCATAGGTAAGACAAACATTTTTTATGACTTATATTCATTTATTCTCCACGTATAGGTGTTTGGGTTGTTGGCAATATCGGTCGAGAAAGAGGAAAACCCTGGCTAACGATAGCAGCTTCCTATTTAAGTTATATGACAAGATGGTATTTTCTCGACGAAAATGTCTGGCTGACCTTCATAGTGTTCTGTGCTGCACTAACATTTGACACATGTTCCAAAGAATGGAGGAGAACTCCTCGCAAAAAGAAGAGTGTCCTCAGAAGAATGTCCACACTTGTTGTATGCGCTATGTTGTATGTGGCTCTATGGAGTTCATATTTTTACTTTAATGGTAAAATTACTGATTCCAATGGTGATGAAATACCCGTTCACGAAGCTTTACATCACTTTTTCACTTCACCTTGGTGGACTGATCTTAAACAGTCACTGTATGATACTTATCAATATGCTCAACATCATGGCTGGTAAGACGCTTTCCAGTTACTTTATCAATTTTTAAACTATATTTGTTCCCAGGTATGAAATATGGAAACAGATAATAGAACTGTCTGATCCGCAAGGTGAACACAATGCTTATAAAGTTTTAGGCGTTGGCCCATCGTCTAGCCAGTCAGAAATTACAGCCAAATGGAGAGCACTGAGTAGAGAATGGCATCCAGATAAAGTCAAAGATCCTGAACAACGAAAAGAGGCTCAAGAAAAGTTTATGGAAATTCAGCAAGCCTATGAAATATTATCAAATATAAAAAGCAAGAGAAGAAGAAAGAATAAAAAGTCTGTTGCCAGTGATTAATAATTTATTAGTGTTATTCACACATATTGTTATTAAGCGATATATTGTATGTAATTAATAAAATCAAGTTTTACTACACTAAAATTTAACAAAAAATGTAGAATTTATCTGTTGCAATAGCCCACCCACAATTAAGTATTTTATTACATCATTTTACATGTAGGTATGAGATTTTGAAATATTCGTGATAACCAGTTTATAATGTATTTTATGAAAGTATTTACGGTGCTTAGTCCACTCAAAATCGATAAATTATTTAATAACTTAGAACTTAATAAGTTCAATTTTTTTAAGGTACGTATTCTATTTCTATTTTTTTTTCGAAAATATATTTCTGTACAAGTGTGTACAGAAATTTAAGTATTTGTGTAAATACACACTGTAATCTCAACATTAAAATACTGAACCAAATTGTTTAACCTTTTGTTCGCTGCTACTTGGGTGTTCTCAGTTTATAAAAATTTTAAAATTTATTATCCATTCTACACTTAAAGTTATATAGATAAGGTCGCGAAAAAATTATATTGTTACCGTTGTTTTCATTTACTTGTATGTAATTCTAAAATGGAAAGAATATTTTTATTTAAATGAATTTAGGCAACCAATTATACAACTGGTTAGATTTAGTGGAAAACGAAAAGCAAAAGTTATGAAGAAGCTCTTTGCAAAGTAAATTTTACGCATTCACGTTACTTTATCACGTTACATCACATGATCATTTCATTGGTGTCTTCTTGAATTTGTGAAAACTAAGAAAAAGCGAATAAGAGAACAGAGCTTTATAGTATTTTTTTGTTTTTAGTGCATGCTATGAGAAAAATAAAATTTCACAAGAAATGTTTACAATTTTTTAGATTTTAAATGTCAGTCTCTTAGAAACCAGATAGTTTGCGGGCAAATTTTTAGGCGTCTACATGATATAGAGTTTAATATCACTCTCATTAAAAATTGTGTTCTGTAAATAAACTTAATGTTTCTGAAAACTGCAGTTTGAGAAGCTTATGCAAATAGAAACAAGTCTTTGACTTTGAAATTTCTTGAGCGAGTGCTCCTTCTATTAATGTCTTAAAATTAATACGACTCCTATATTGCATCATTTTACGTATTGTTAATTATTACTTTTTGTTTTATGTTACATGTTTATCAGTTATTATATTTATATATCTCCTGCATTTTTCATTTATACTGGTCGTTCTAAAAATCATGAAATCCTTTTTCGATTAATTTAGAGGACGAAAAATAAATTGCTATTTTTTGGTTAATTAAATGCGATAGGGCCTTTTACAAATACTTATATTATAGCCTCTGTTAGAAGTAATGAAAAAATGTGATGTTTGTTTTATAAATTATTTACTTTCAATGTTCGTGTCGTCAAACGACTGAAGTTTTAAATAAATAATAAGAACTTTTTAAAAACAATTTACTTTTTTATTTCTGAACAAATATACATTCATTACAAAAAGTCAAAAGTAGGTTTATACGTTTCAGTTCGAGAATTCAGTGATTATGATATTCATTTGTCATTCTCTCTCAAAATTATTCAAAAACTCCTGTAAAAATCAATATATCCCTAATTCCTTCACAATGAATTCTCAAAACGAATCTTGCATATTGATACTTAACAGATATGTGTCATAAATACATACAAACCATTGATTATAAAATAAGTTGTAAATATTTAAAATTTTTATAAAACTCAACTAAAAAGAGAAAAAATACGGATAGTGTATATCTATAAATATATACTAAATTTGGTTATAAAATTTTTTTAGGTATAACAATTATTTTCTCAACCACCACAGGCTCACTTAACTTAATCTATTTACTTAAAGTACTTAATAATGTGTATATCAAATGATAGTTGTAAAGTATGTGATACAATTAAAAATATTTTAATTTGAGCGTGTCATGACTCGCTCTAATTAAAAAATTTGTTTATATATAATTGCCAGCAGTAAAACTGGAGAAGTAAAATTTTAATTCCAAAACTTCAACTTAAATATATTTTTATTTTGAATTTATATTTTGAGAGTAAGTATAAACGATGTACAAAAGAAAACTGCTAAATATCGGTTTAAGTTTTTCTGTTGTACTTTGATTGGAAAATTTTTAATAACTTCAACTTCTGTTGAACCAAAAATATTTAATCGTACATTGTACATTGGATAATCTGACATGCGAATTCTAAAAAATTCCTATTCAGCAAGTTTCTTCAGCTGAATAATTTTTCCCATTTTTTGCATATACTGCTTCTAAATACTTTCATAGCTTTAATTTTTTGAAAAAAATAATCAAGGGCTACGAGTAGTAACGCATTTCTATATTGTTTACTAGTCAGTGATCTATAACTTTAGCAAAATGTCAAAACAGTACGTAAAAAATGTCATTTTATTAATGTTACAACTCCTAAATATGTACTTTTGTTCTAAAAATTTAATATAAAAATTATGCACATATTTGACGAAAGTATGTTAAAATGTTAATTATTACCATAGAAAAATTGGTGTCAAACGTAACTGTTTCGAAAAACAAGACTACAATTTTAACTCTCAATTTGACTAGCCTGTATAAATCTAACCTCAAAATTTTTGTTCCCAGTTTTATGATATGGTGAAGATGAAAGTAAATATTTTTAAACTGCATGCTCATTACGATGAATTAGCGGTACAATATTTAAGCATAGGAATAATCTAAACAATGAACAATAAACTTTATAATGCATAACAGACAAAAAAAGCAAAATTAAAAATAACCATTTTTATTGAATAGTAATTACCACTACACGAAACAGATGTGTGATTATTAAAAAAAATTAAAACTGTATAACGATTAAAAGATCATAAAAAATCCTTAAATAAAAATTATTATTAGTTTGTTGTGTGGTTTTACATTACATCATTAACGAAACCAGTAAATTAAGTAAATAAAACAAGTTTTCCTGTTGATTATATAACAAAAATAAAACGATAATTTAAGATCATATTAAAACCGCAAAAAATTCATATACTCAGTGACAATGGCTACAAAAACTGCCGTTTTGACTGTATTCATTTTTGCCAACAATGATTTTTGATGCAAATACAATTTTTAGAATTAAATTACGGAAAAATATGCATTAAAATAATACTGTCATCACTAGGTAGGTACTTGTAATGTTAAAACTATTAATCATTTTTGGATTTTTGCCCAAAGAGATGGATATATTGATATGATTCATTTCCTTGAAATTTCCGAAATAGTGGTTGCCAACTATTTGTTGGTGTTGGTGTTGGTGTGCAAGCTAATAATTAATAATTTCACAAAATAACAACCTTGATTAATATTTATTTACTTAATTTATTGGATGGCTAAATATGCAACTGATGCAGTGTTGTTTTAAATTTTACATCACGATTTTTTGTGCTAAATATGTATTATAAGAGTTATATTTCTATACAATCACAATAATAATAATTGTTGTAACGTTAACTACATTAAAAAGAGGATGCCTACCCTAAAACAGTCTCTCATGTCTTCAAAATTGCTCTACCATTTGCAGAGGTGGCATTGGTGCTATTTCTTCTTTTTTGTTCTCGCTGGCTTTATTGCTGGTGTTTTAGTTTCAGTCGGAGTTGTAGCTTTCGCGACTCCGTTTGTTAAATTGTTATTGGGGTAATCCCCGTTGTTATTTACCAGCGTGATTTGCAACTTCGGTACTGTTAAAGGACGAATTAAAGATTTGACAACAGGAGGGACTGTCGGAGCTGATGGAAGCACAGGTGAACTAGCACATAGAGCTGCAGAAGTCAGTTGGGTGACTAATCTGGCACTGGAGAATGATTCATCATTGCGTCCTACTCCGGAAGACGTGCGAAATACTTTCCTCAGTTTTGATTTCAGACCTGAAACGACAGACATACTCCATCAGACGTCAAAATGAACATTCTCAGGCAATAAATGCTCTGAAAAAAGCCTCACAATTCTAGCAAAAAATTAGCAATGAGCAATAATCGAAAACTACCTATGAATAATGTATAATAGTCGTTGATGCGAGAGCAATAAACTCATTGTCACTAAAATACTATTAGAGTTGCGTTTTGGGGTTGTTTTTTTAACCCTAATTGTCATTATGGGTTTATTGCCCTTGCATTAATCTTTAATGTTAACGTAAATTAGAGATTTTGACATTCACGTACAACTGTAGTTTCTATGAGTTTTGTACCTCGCAATTCCTTGACAATTAAAAATTATTTTTACATTTACAGTATTTCTGCACTGTATGTTGTTTCAAAATTTCGATTAACT
The DNA here is from genome assembly GCA_004193795.1 of Asbolus verrucosus. Taxonomy (NCBI): domain Eukaryota; kingdom Metazoa; phylum Arthropoda; class Insecta; order Coleoptera; family Tenebrionidae; genus Asbolus; species Asbolus verrucosus. Next base: position 2,930 of record QDEB01054389.1, on the reverse strand, counting down.
GATCCCTGATCTCTGATATTTCACGTTCTTAAAGATTCAAAAGGTGTGTTCTAATTAATGATAATGTTCAATTCTACGAGTTCTTTAGAATAAATGGCTCTTCAGGCGAGATGTGGATATAAGTTGATTGAAATATTTTAAAAAAGGAGAAATATTTTCTACTTGCCGTTAGAGGACTGTTGTGGAATAGGTGGAACGGGAACGACCTTTCCCATGAGAACCCTTGCACCAAGTTCACTTTCTCCGCCCCAATTCCCATAGGAGGTGGACCTCTCCAAAAGTCGTTGTCTGGCATGCTTCTCGATGACGTCAGCGCAGACGTACCTTCCACAAAATCTGGCCCACTGATCTGCTCTGAATCCACGTCCGTTATCGCGTAAAGTCGGATTTGCACCTGAAATCAATTAAAACTTCTTACTGAAAAAAATTAAACGTTAACTTCCACAGTGTCAAAATTTCAAGTGATGTTTGAAAATGTCAAAAAATGGGTCGAGATTACTATAAAATCTTAGGTATAAGTAAGGACGCCCCAGACGACGAAATTAAGAAAGCATACAGGAAACTAGCGCTAAAATACCACCCCGATAAAAACAAATCACCGGAGGCCGAAGAAAAATTTAAAGAAGTTGCAGAAGCTTACGAGGTGCTTTCGGACAAAAAGAAGCGCGATGTGTACGACGCTTACGGTGAGGACGGCTTGAAAGGGGGCGTTCTGGGCGGCGGCCCTTCGACCTTCACCTACACCTTCCACGGCGACCCTCGGGCGACCTTCGCCCAATTTTTCGGCGGTGCAGATCCCTTCCAAGGCTTTTTTGATTTCGACGAGGGCAACGACCCTTTCTCGATATTTGGAGGGATGACGGCAAGACAGCAAGACCCGCCAGTGGAATACGACTTGAACATATCTCTGGAAAATATTTACAAAGGGTGCACGAAGAAGATGAAGGTGGCCAGGAACGTTACGAGTGCACACGGGCATCGAAGGCGGGAGGAAAAAGTGTTGACAATAAACGTTAAGCCGGGGTGGAAAGCCGGGACAAAAATTACTTTTTGCAAGGAAGGGGATGTAGAACCGAACAAAGTTCCTGCAGATATAGTCTTCATTATTCGTGATAAAGCCCATCCGGTGTTTAAACGAGAGGGTAGCGATATTCGGTACACTGCTGGTATTTCACTTAAGCAGGCTCTGTGCGGGGGTGTCGTCAACGTTCCCACTTTAAACGAGAAGTCGGTGAGATTGGATCATACTTCGGAAATAATTAAACCAAATACCATTAAGCGAATACCAGGCCAAGGATTGCCATATCCCAAAGAACCATCAAGACGGGGTGATATTGTCGTGGACTTTAATATTAAGTTTCCCAACAAGCTATCGCAACAAGTGAAGAATTTTTTAATAGATAGGCTCCCAGATTAGCACGCTCGTGTTTTTAGGCTAAACCGTTTCTCGTATAACTTTTAAGCATTAATTGTGCGCCACTGTTCGTCGATGCAATGTCATTTCGATAATTCGGTGATGGCTAAAAAAATAAAAACAATATGCTCTCGACTGACTGTTTTAATATTCTCTGTCACTGAGCTAATATAAGGCCAACGTATTTTAATAAGGGACATAGTGTAATAAATAATATGAATTAAAAAATTATCAAAGCTCATTTATTTCGGGTCCCCTTTTTAATAAAAGCATATAAAAATGAATCCACACAAATAAAAAACAAAGTCAATAACGTCGCCTGTTAAGTTTACATGTTCAAACACTGACTGATGTTTGTGATGTGGACCTAGCTGGGTCACTTTGTTACAATCAAATTTAACAATCTGACACGAGGGGTGAATATAATAGTTCCTGTTCCTTGAATGTAACGAAAACTGATCACGGGCGAGGAATTTCGACGCAGATAGGAAAGTCGATGCATGTGGGTTTCGATAGTTTCGATACTCGTATAAATTCTAAACGATTTCGATTGATTCCGCCTTCAGCGTGTTATTTCAAGGTTCATTTATTGTTTTGTGTGACCTATTTGCTGAATATTTATTATAATTTCGCTGTCTCCACCGTCTGCGATACTAGAGTCGAGATAATGACACACATACGACTCTGAATAATATTCAATTCACCTTACACATTACGAACTTGGGAGTTTATTTGATGGATGACTTTTATGTGGTAATGTTAGTTGCAGACTAGACAGCTTCAGATTTTATCGTCTGAGTGCGATATTGAACAAATTAAAGAGAAAACAGGATAAATGAAGCTCGCTCTTGACGATTTTACTTGCGACATTAAAGTTTGCATTAATAATGGTACTGGGAATGAATTTTTTGACTTTTCAGAACTCTTATTGAGATATAAAAGACTAAAAGCATACATTACTTTATTTGGTGTTAATTTAATTTAATGTTAATAAGCTTAAATACTTAACTTAAATTACATTGTCTCGAAAAATTCTTTCTGAAATTTTCATCCTCAAAAATTCCTTTTTTGACTTTACAAACGCGTCATTCTATATCATATGTATTACTGGTTTAGAGTTGATAACTATTTAATGTTTAGAAAACATGTAAGTGTTCTTAGATATATAATTTTTGCCCCTTTATTGGAAACGTATTTTTATATTAGACATTTCTAAAGCTTCTAACGTTACAAGGTCAGAAAGGAAGTCACAGTATGGTAGAATATCGTGGAAGTTCTTAAATGGCAGTGTATATGTAATTTAAAATACTTCGTAAGTATGAGAGCTTATTTTTGAGACAAATATAAAGCATCTGAATTTTGAATTAATTTTTCTAAATTTGGCATACACTTTTGAAACATTTCTTTGTAAAAATTCTTTCCGTTTTAGCAACGAAGCAAGTCCAAAGAGTAATATGTTATTGAGATTTGCTAAAAGCGAGATCTAAACTATTTCAACAGAATTGAGGGACATTGT
>QDEB01054353.1:0-10386 GCA_004193795.1 Asbolus verrucosus | reverse complement strand
TCATAAATTTCCATACCCAATAAACGTCAAAATTTCTATTTTTTTTGCATTAAATTCATCACAGTTCGCTGCCAACATTGCCCATGTCATTCAGAGTAAACGAAAGAGTTATTAAAATTCATGAGTTTTCATCTGCTATGGTAATAAAGTGGGCGTATTAAGTAGAATTGATATTGCACAATATTTACGTAATTATTTCCATTATTGACTTTATGAAAGAGTATGGATATTACAAGCGAGTCACCCGAGGTAATAATTTTTAAATGACATCTCCAATAAAACAGGGAGATGATAAAAACGCAGCTTCGCTTGGGAAATTGAATATTTGTGCAGGGTGTATCATTGAATTGTTGTAAATCATGGAACTGTAAATATATTTTTTTAATTCTTATAATAAATTCTTTTATTACGTTTTATTACCCTAAAAACAAAGAAATAATTCAGCAAAGTTAGGAGCAGAAACAACTTTTTATTAGCATAATAATTCGACCGTCCCCTTTGTAATTTATTACGGATAAATTTTACAAAGTGACAGCCAAACCGCCCCATTACGACTTTTTGCTTTGGGTAACAACCTATATTTTAAATCCTACCGTGACTACAGAATTTGAATTTTCTTATTTTATTTAGACAATACTGCAAAGTTTGATTATTTTTTCCTTTTGCATCAATAAAAACGTGATTAATTCATTAGAACTAATGAACGTACTGATTTTAAAGTAAAATCTAAAAGTTTAAACCGCAAATGAACACACATTTTAATGAGTAAAAGGGGTAGATAGCTAATAAAAAAAGCATTTTCTGATTATTTATTCAGAGTTTTCATGATTCTCGTTATGTATTCGCTATTTATTTATCTTTTGATGTATTTTTATATTTTAAAATGAATTGACCCTGAAATTTGTGTTTGATTATTCCGAAAATATTCTCATTTGCTTAAGAAAAAAATGTGGGTCTGAAGTGAAGATGTCAGAGTTACGAAGTGTGATTGAAATATGTATTTGCTCGTTTGTTTAAAAGTTGTCGTCATCATTGCAATGTTCTCAATCATTTTGGATTTTATTTGAAGCTCATTTCGGATTTTATTTATTCACAATTCCAAGTTGTTAACCTCCGGTTTTAAGAGATTGGCGGTTTTATCTTCTAGCATACGCTGAAGATGACAGCAATAAATTGTGGGGGTATCATAAACTAGAGTTCTCCAAAATAACAACTGAGATAACTTCTTACATGACCTTTTTTAATAATGAAATAGATTTGCCTTATGTGAGTCGAAGTAATGTAATAAATTGATTATTTAGAACTAGAAGAAATATACAACGCATTAGTTGTTGACGAGTTTATATTTTTTTCACAGAATGGAAGGTACTTTACTAAATAAAATATTAAAACTCTGTTAATTGGTTAGTAGGGGAAGACATAATTTTTAAAGTACATTGAAAGCATCCCCCTCCGCTGAGGTTTGAAAATACTTCATGAAATATGGAAATCCGGGGACTTTCCTCCCTATGGCGAGGGAAGTGCTGGTCATCACAGCTTGATGCTGGATTTTAATGCATGTCTGGTAAGCTTATTAGCTCTTGTGCTAAGTAGCCGGTAGTTTATTCATACTCTTTCTAATTAGAGTCCACTTTATTCCATAGTGAATAATATGGGACTTCCTACGGGCTTCTTAGAATAGTTGATTTTCTGCTTTTAAATGGTAGATACCGCGTGACGAACGGTTAAAGATAAGAAAATTCCTTTGTATTTGCCCTTGGTCGACGAGACAAAAAACGGCTAGAGGGTTAAATATGACCTGTACATTGTGCGTTTATTCTTATCTCTGAAACGACGCTATTCAAAAAATTTGTGATGACGTGAAAATGAAGAAGCATTTTTTCTATTTAGTGTTGTACAATTTTAATTCTACTATACTGCTACTGCAACGAGCGAAGTAGTCATAAAAATAAATATTGCAAATGACATTACTTTTTAAGTAAAAAAGAAACATGATTATTTTGGATATTTTCTGTTTCGGTTTTTGAACGCGACATACAAACCCATCGCTATGACATTATTTCTGACCAATCTGTATATAATCATGTTGAGTAAATTATTGTTACTGTAATCCTACATTTCAAATTCAAATGTAGGGTTTGTCTATGATATCATTCCGTTCTTTTTTTTCCAAAATGAAGTATTTTGTACATAAAGCACAAATAAGTAATGATACATTGCAGAATATTGGCAAAAAAAACATTTTATAATTATCGTAGATAAATGTACTGAATATGCCGAACCAAATGAGATCGATAAATTTTTTGGTCATAGTTTTCAATATTCTAAACGTTTTTCCAATGTTCTTCAGGAAAATCATTGAACATTTATGTTATCAACCAAATTTTTTGTTTTCTGTTCTTTGTTGTGTTTTAGAATTTTGATGTTTGGCGAAATGTATCTCTATAATGTACTATTAATTTACAAATAATAACTTGGAGCATTAGTAAACTAAATTTTATGAATGGAAAAAATACTATTATTACTCATGAATTTAATTGTTTTATTATATTATATTATCCTTTGTAGATTCACATAAAACTATCATCATAATGATTAATATGCCGTCACAATTTCGCTAAAGTTATAACGCCAACTGAACAATCAGTTACTATGTTATTCAAAGTTTCGAATTTTAACACTATGGTGTTGGTGGAAGTAAGCTATACAACTGGAGCCTGAAAACTTTCAGAATATTCTATGAATTTGGACTATAAGCTTTCCGGGCTGCTAAAGCTTTAGGATACCACCCTCAAGCAAGTCAATTTTACTTGAATAAAGCATCTTTAACACCATGTTTAACAAATGATTCGACAATTAAATTTTAATTAAAAAACAGCTGTTGATAAATTTTGATTGTTGTTGTTAATTACAGCATTGGAATAGTTTGTAATTAATACCATTTTACAGTGATTGCTTGTCCTTGTAATAAGGAAATACCGAAATAATTCATCCAGATAGTTTGAAATAGTTCAAGCTTGAAAGTATCTCGATGATGAAAGTCATAATTGTTAGTTCCAGGATCGGAGAACTGATCGGAACATTCTTGGAAGTTCGCTCGAATATGGCCAGAAATTTGTAAAGGTCCTGTGATGTCTCGAAATTGGTAAAAAAAAGCGTCTGGCACACTCGCCATTGGAGTGAGTCAGCAAGACATGCAGTAGGTTGCTGTAATGCGCCATTTCCTCCGTGTAGGCCACTAATAATTCATGTAACCCTGAACACTTCCAACAGGACACTGCATAATTCGGTTTTTGCCGGCTGCCTAATTGAATACGACCCTGTTCTCATTTTTCGCCAAAATGAAATGTAAATCTTAAAAGGGCAATCTCGTTATAAATTTATTTATGCATGGCGTGAGCAAAACTCGTTAAAAATTTCTAATTTTTACTCACCCCTTTTCTGTACGATGGGGTCGCTTGATTGAGCTTGTTTTACGTCATGGCTTTCGTCAAATTTGCGTTAATTTAGAAACCACATAAATATAGATCACAGTCTGGAGCTAAAATTAAATGGTATCACCGTCACTAACCACATGTGACGTCGACCAGACTGTCGCGAGATATTAAAATGGATTCATTTTCCGTTTTGATTAAATCACTGAAATCGACGACAATAAAACTGACAATTTTATTTAATAACATTGTAGTAATGATTGTAAGGAAACCGGTTCGAAACCGGTTTCTTCGTCCATTCATGATTTCTGTATCTGGTTTATACTAAATAAGATCTGCTGCCATAGAAAAATAAATACAACATTGTAGTAATCTTCCCTGTGGATTTATCGATTAGCCGGTTTATTTTTACATCGAGCACGATGCGGACTATTTTAAACCACCCTTGACTTACATTTTTAATTAAACATATTATTGTTAGTCAAGACCTGCCCCAATCAAAAGTACATGGAAGAATGAATTTTTTTCGCGTGCGAACTTTTTGCAGACGTTGCTAAAAACCGTTGAGCAGTACTTCATTCAAGTGTACTTCAGTCGTACGATAAAAACTTTGATGGTTGCAAAATTTCCATTTAGGCAAGTATACGCTTCTGTTTCTGCTAGAAATATCCCGTAGTTGCGGTAAACTTTGCCAAAAAATTTCAACTTGAAAAATTAATCTATATTTATCGAGTGATAGACTCATTAATTTTAAATTTAACGATGTTTTCGGCCGAAGCTTGATTATTTCACCTTATTTTGCTCCTGCTGAGAGATGGGGTTGTTTTTAGGATTAGTGTTGTCAACAAAATTGATCGCTGGTCATTAGGTTTATATGGAGCAGCATCAAAACAGTCTGGAGTGATCGTAAGTTTTTACTTTCCCATTTTTGAGAGGGTAGGATGAGTAGGGTTGTTTATCAAGGAAGAACTTCATTTATATGTACATACAAAATTTACCCACTTATGTCTAGAGTGAAAAATCAGATTTGTACCATCTTACTAAATGAGGTAATTTTTTACAGTTTAGGACAAGTTCATGCTATTTTTCATAGGGAGTGGGTGATGTACATTCATTAAGTTAATAAAAAAAAAATAACAAATGACCACCGTAACTTATGCAGTATCAAACGAAATGTCAAAAACTAATAAGTAAAAGTACATAAAAAGAAAATAAAATTTTTGAACGCTTGAACTCGTTGGTAAAAACAATAGCCATCAATTAAAATCCAAAGTTTTCCTCTCGTGTAACTCGAAAATTATAAATGTTACAACAGCCGAATTTCATACTGCCAAAAAATAAAATAAAATTGCGTCATAAATCCGCTGCAATAAAACATTTTTGCAGATGAAACTGATGAGGTGTGGAGTTTAAAAAGCTTAAAAATCAAAACAATTTTTCTCTAAAATCGACATGAATGCAGATCCATTAGGTAGAGGACTTTGTCATTTTGTTATAAACTTTCAACTTATATAACAGTAAATACCACCATACTTTCATGTGGCAACACAACACGTTGAATAAAGATAACGTGCACACAACGCTGCTTTAAAAAAGTTGAAATTAAGTTGTGTTTTAAGGTACTTGATTTAGTGGTCGCTGCAATAAATATTACAATATGACTTCCCTACATCTGTATTGTCAGTGTCAGCATTAATATTTCGCGAATGATTATTTGCAAAAATTGTGAGAGAACATACGTAAAGAGTGTTATTAACGAGTACTAATAGTGTACTTCCTTGCAAAACTCCGAATTCAACTTCTGCAGCACCAAAGGTATTAGACATAATGGTAACACCCGCTTTGGAAGCTTACTGAGCTTGAATTAACCAGTGTCATACATAACAAGATGTTAATAAGCATTTCTTTGGTCATTTTGAGTTAATTTACAAACATTCGCATATTTATTTGGCAAAAGTATTTTTTTTTCGTGTATTTTATTTTGTTAGTGGAGTACTTCACCAACTATAAAGAATCAGATAATGAATTTGAAACATAATTATTTTCTTTAGAAAGTTTTTTGTAATTTTGTTGTTTATTTGGATATATACCTGTAAATATTTCTATCTTTTCTGATAAAGCATCTTGCCATCTTTGTCACAATGCAATTCAGATGGCAAGTTTTTAATAAATCTATCATTTTTTAAATTAATGGACGATGTAAGTCTTCAATTTAGTTAATTATTTGTAAGCTGTATAAAAGAAAATGAAATGTCAATTATTATTATTATTTTTTTTTATCAAAATAAATATTGTAAAGCACAGAAATATATAAATCTTATTACACTGTGTCGCACTATTTTATAATTTCAATTTAAAAAATATAGGCTCTGCATATAAGAATTTTGAAAAAATTGAATTTATTAAATGTCCTCCGGCATATCAATGTGAATTAATTATAGCACCGCTACCCTTAAAATCATAAAAAAGTTTTATTATTAAAGTTGAAAATACTTTAACATCTTGTTAAAAAAGAAAGAACGAAAGTTGGTGTAATAAAAAGTGAAAAAAGGGAACAACTGTCAAGTCAATAAACCACGTAAAAATACATGACCATGTCAGTAAGAAAAATTATTGAAGATGGACGCTTTCATTGTTTTATTTCGAGAAAACTGAGTAATCGCAGACTGACAAAGAAATATGTGCTGAGAGCAATTTATCATAGTTAACCTCTGGATGAAATGTGTAGCAAAGCTAGTTGAAACATTTTAAAACCAAATAAAACATTGTTGTTGAGATATTTTATAAACGGTTTTCGTGTTGCAAAATGTTGTGAAACACGGTAGTTCTGTAATGTGTCGAAAACAGTATACACATTCATATTTGTACAGGAAGTCGGCCAAATATTTCTGAAATTAGAAGTGCGCGTTGTGATCACTCAGTTTTTAAAATTTTACGAAAATTGAAACCAAACTGCAAGTGGGGACAAATGTAAAATAGTTCTCGATTTTATGATGCTTTCAGAACTGTTTGCGGAGAAACAAAAGTTCTCGTTGTATTTTGTAGTTGCAGATGGGGTGAAATATTTCGCTTGGAAACAAAACTTCGTACAGTGCTCTCGAAATTTTTATTTGCGGATGATATGAGTTTTATATTACAAATTGTAGTATTGCCTAATTAACTATAATTGTCGTTTATTGAGACTATAAAAGTCGTAATCCATTTCAGGCCTTATTGCTACAATATCACCCATTAATTGCAGACAATGATAGTGATGCTGATAAGGTACAATCACATTCGCAGGAACTCTTTTTTTTTCTTCGAATAAAGAAGTTGTAGGTATTGTGAATCATGCTTTTATCAGTATTGCTTCATATATTTCTATTAAAAATATTATTCATTCTGCAGGCAACAAATTATCGTAAAAATCGAGATTGTTGACAACAATAGGTTTCTATGAATGTAAGCTTGTTTACTTGTCGACAATTTCTGCGAAATCTTTTTGCATTATAGGTAGAAGTACTATTAATAAATTATGAATTTCACATTTGTGAACCACGCGAATGATTTCTTTTTGATCTATGTTTTACTTACTGGAAATATTTTATATAAATTTAACTGAATTTTCTAATGTGTAAATGTGAAATACTCAAATCAGACAGTCAACATGACCACGAGCCATCAGTCGTCAGCATATGATGTCATAAATCACGTGCCAATGTTTTTGTATGGTATCTTTGTGATCAAAAAAGAAACCTTGGGCCAGTTAATTATTAATATGTGTAGCACTCACTGGCTTATATTAAGATTTTCTAATTTTAAACCACCAAACCCAATAGAAATTATGTATGGATCATGCACGTCGAGACTCTTCTTAATCGCTCTATAAAACCTTCAGACATGTTTAAAAATGCTGCAAATTACTTCAGATACACGCAATAAAATAATTGAATTGTTAATTAATTGGACAATCAAACAGGGTGATACAGGTGTGAAAGCATTCCTAATTTTCGTATTTATTTATTAAATTGACGTTAATTTATTAAAACTTTGCACAGTGTAAATTGCGCTACGATCCAATAAAAATTCAGTTCGGATGTACCTTTGGCTTCTGTTAATAGAATGACGAACTTTGTCATGCATATTATAATTGAATTTTTATTTATTGGATTTCATGTAGCTTGGTGAAACTTCCTCACATATTTCATCAACACTTTTGCTAAAAGTTACAGGTAATTATCAAATTATATGTTGATAAAAAATGACGAAATACTATGTCAAAAACAAACAAAATTTCTGGAAAAGGTAATTCCCAGTAACCAATGCAGCTACTTAACGATACAAGAATATGCAAAACAAAGACCTGAATATAATTTGCGGTCAGTTTTTATTTATCTTCCTTTTTTTTAATGCTATGTTAACGTCCTTGATTGTGCATAGCACCTCATTCAAAGTCATTGTACTCACATTAAAAGATTTTCCTTTCTTTGTCAACTGGTAAAAGTGGGTAAACATAACTGGTCAATAATTGTATGCAGTAGAGCAACCAGTTGTTTAAATTTCGTTAACTGTAGAGCTTTTGCAATCGTTAATTTCATTCGTGGTTTATCACACCTAATAATACAGTATGCAGTGTGCATATTTGAAATTTCTCCGCTTGATGGCTTAAGGCTTCTGCGAGAATTATGTTTTGAAATGCACCTAATAATTGTCGTGGCCATGGACCAAAAATTTAACGTACAAATTGACAGTTCATTTACAAACAGACAGTAAATACATTTATAAACATCACATTTTTGCTGATTTCTAAATAAAAGTTTCATTGAACTAATTTTTCAAAAACGCAGTTTCTGTTATTTAATTATGAGATATAAAAAAAAAAATGTAAAAGAGGAAGTAAAAAATTGATAGAATATCGGTAACAGGTAATATTATGTAATGTGCTCGTAATAAACGAATGTAGTAATAATTTTACAAAAAAAGGTGAAATTATGAAAACAATGTTTTGCGAAATAATATTTCAATAAGATAATAGTTTGGTGTTAGCTATTAACTGTCGGTTGCTACTTATTTATTTTAGATTCAACCGTTAACAGAGAACAACAATACTGTGTTTTTTCACTTCTATCACCATAAGAAAATTCAAATAAAAGATTAAAACTTGAATGAAATGTTATCCTATTGTTTTCAAATTAGTAGAAAATTCCCCGCCGCCACTGACCGAACGAATGTGACACAGTAGAACAACATACTGGCTACTGATAAGTAAACAGTATTGATTACGAAACAATTTTTGTGGTACTTGGCATGATAATTAGTATTATTGTCGAATATTAGATATGTGTTATGTATGACGTCAAATATACTTGTTTGAAATTTTATTTTGCTAAAGTTTTCAGCCTGAAAATCACGACTTTAGTTAATGTAGTTAAATTATGTGGCAAAATTTGGGCTTCCCGTCATCAACTGCTGAATCCTCCACTTGTTATAATTAAATAATGGAAAAAAATGTAATCTCAAGCACTGTTTAGATAGGTGTGTGGAAAAATTTGATGTAATAAAAACTTTTTATTATTTACGAGCGTTAAAATGATGAGGTTCCTGATAGACACATTTGTGCAATTCTGAAGCCTAGTATTTGTCACTATCTTCCCGGGAATGATTAATATTCCACCAGGCATTATGCCACGTATTTCACAATACACGAGAGCACTACAAAGTAAAGATTGATTTCATTATACATTCACAAGTGCAGATGTACGGATACATTAATAATGTGTGTACACTACCGAGAGGCTACATATTGTAAACATCATTCTTTTTATAATCCTGTGGGAAATTACATACACGCCATGCAGAAATGTACGCGTAATCATTAAAATTTTTGAAAATTTATACCTAACTGCTGCTACTTCATTTATCAGATATCATCAAACAAATCAAAGAATCAGTTCTTTAAGTAGGCACTTGAAAATTTTTATCTCTTCTGCGTATTCATTGTTGTTTTGTTTTTGATCTGTACCTACATTCTTTGCAACAATTGAATGTATGCCTACTTCTAGATATAGAAAACGCCTTGATAGTAGTGGTTGTTGAAACTAGAAATTATTTTGCCGTTTAAGTACAATTATCTTCACATCATTGAAATCAGATTTTGACGAGTGGAAACTTACGTTTATGTCAACTTAAGATCTGATCTTTTATTATTTTTTGGAATATTTTGTAATAACAGTTAGAGATAAAAATCGTAATTCAAAGAATAGGTGATGACATTGCGACCATTTACTTGTTGGATACTCATTTCTCATCCTGCTGCTGTTATCGATTATCGTGAATTTGCCGAAGAATGGTAAGAGGATGGCCTTTAAACTCATCTTTCAGCACACAGTTGCTGTAAGAAAAATTTTTGGAAGTCAGGTTTCTGTCTTGCAGTAATAATATCCAAACAACAAAATAATTTGGTATCAAACGCCATCGCGGTAAGTAAATTGCACGTTAGTGGAGAGGAGATGAGTATCACTTATATTTTCATATTGCGATGGAATTTTATTTTTGTAGTATCTCAGGTTACATAAGTTATAACAGATTTTGTCAGTCTGTTCATTTGGTCCTTGGCATTTCGCAATTGCTTGACTCCGTGACTTTTCCAGATACATTCGATAAAGGGCGCTGCCATTTTGAAGTTTTGTAATGTATTTTGAAATTCGTGTTTTTCTGTTGTCATCGATTTCGTCGTTCAAATTAGGTTAATCAGTCGATTTATCTGATTTTTGATAACGTTTTTTGTTTTCAGTTATCTTAAAAACCACGTGGCTATCACAATGAATTGACTTTAGTGAAATATTAAATTTATATTTTTATTCAAATATTATTTCTTTTCATTTCAGCCTCAATTTTTGAAGTTTCTAATTAATATAATAATATGAAAATGCGACTTTTAAATTCCTGCGTGAAATTCGATAAGGAATTGTTT
>QDEB01054324.1:0-11373 GCA_004193795.1 Asbolus verrucosus | reverse complement strand
ATACCTATTTATGGCATATTATACATGTTCAATTAAGAAAAAGAGTTTTTGTGTTGAAACGTATTCATGTAAAATTAAAAAAACCTCTAAAATTATTCTCGTTATTTTTTCACGTTTCTTTTCGTTGAAATGATCTGTGCTCAAATTATTGATTTAAAAATGTTTTCAATTGTTGCTTGCAATAGGGATAGTAATCAGAATACACTCTATCGATTTTAAAGATTCTTACATTAAATATTAATCAGTAAAGAAAATTTAAGTTTGCATAATTAAATTTTTAACCCTTGCAACCGGAATAAAATCGATACTTTTGATTGGTTCCAGTTTGAAATTGTTGAATTGACAAAAATAATAACAGAATATTAAAGTAAAATAATCGAATGACCCATTACCGTTGCAAGTCTTGAATATTGACTGAGCGATTGAGGGTTTCTAAATATAAACTTTGTGAAAAGAAAAATTTTCAGTTCGTTATTTATTGATGTTACGTTAGTGATCAGTTATTAATGTCTGCATTACCGTTGGAAAAACAATAGATTTCGAAGTTANNATTACCATTTCGTTACTTTTAAGCTGTTAATTACTTTAAGACATTTGTCGGTAACATACTTAATAGCTTACGAGTTTATTGATATTGAATTTTTTTCATTAGTTTACAGTAGCTAGCAGATTAGAAAAGGATGTCGCACGAACCGAAACTATAGCAAAATGCAAAAATTGATAAACTTATTTTATAGAAACGTCTGTTGATATTACCTAGAGAAACACTTGTTAATTACGCATAAATGAAAGAGTTTATCAAGTTTTGTAGGTCGCTCTTTTTGGAATGTTCATATATTTGAACAAGGATAGAAATAAAAACTAGGGTTGGTTTTGATGTTATCAAATATTTATGTAAATATCAAATCGGTAAAAATCCCGCACATTATAATATGCATACCTGTTCGGAGTCCATTCTAACATTCGACTTTTTATAAAAACATTTACATTTTTAGCATGCGACAAATGTTTCGTCAATTTTGATATAATTATCAAATTAAAGAGTTGTTAAATTTTAAAGGATTAATTGCGTTTCATAGATAAAATAAAATTTCGTGTTTAAAGATTTTTTAAGTTCTATTTTTTTTTGAAAAGACGTTAAATAATTCTTTATCCCCTTTAAATAAATAATACTGGTGTTAAATTAAAAAGAGACAATGCTATACTTCAATCACCCCTTATATAATCATCATGATTATCTCAGCCGTTGCTACCGCTTGTCAAAATTTAAAATTTTAAAAATATAACCAAATTTGAGATACACCGATCACTGGTTTAATTTTATCCCAGATTTTCTAATAATTTGTGTTTGAGAAAACCCAATCGAATTTCACCTAAGTTCATGATTCATTGTATTTGGTTTAATCTTATTTTATTAAAAAACTGACAAGTCCTATCTTAGTATGTGAAAACAAGTACTAGTCTTAATTTAAAAATATATGTGTGGAATGGTTCGTGATGTAAAAATTTGAGTCAAAGTATGTTAAATGTTTCACTTAGTTCCTCTAAAACGAAAATTTATTGCAGATAAATAGAAATCGTAATACGTAACTAAAATAGTGTTTCAGTTAATATAAAGTTTAAAATATTGACATTAAATTGTTTCAAATTATTTCATGGCACGAAACTTCCACTATCTTCCGAACTGTTATTGCCATTCATTTTTCCGATGATGCACGACGATTTTAATTGAAGCATTATATTGTTATTAAATCATTCTTTACTAATTTAGATTGCTCTCAAATCTTAAATTTTCAACAGAATGTCTTTCCAATATTTCTTTTACATAACAGAGATATTAAAAATGATTTGTCCAGAACTTTTCGCCTCTTCTTGAGTTAATATTTCATAAATAATTCGGAACTAATTTCTTTCACAAGTTAAAAGTGTTGGTAGTGAAAAAATATAATAATTGTTTTAATAAGAATACCTTGATCCTAAACGTTTCAAATAACATTGTGAGTCATTTGTGAATTAAATAAAATGAGTGAAAAATTTTTACTTGTATATACTGCAAAGTGTTCACACAAATTTCATTTCAATCAATACATTGATGTCGGGGGAGATGAAAATATTTTTTTTTAATTTTGGTGAATTTTATTTTTTACATCGCGCTAATGCATATAGTAGTTTTCATCAAATTTGGTTTAATAATGGCTGCGATAAATCTGTAACCGCAGAAATAGATATATTTTTATAAATTTGACTAGTGAAATCATTTTCTTTCATTAAAAAATGAAATGTTAAAATTGTTGACCATTTCAAATGTGTAAAAATCAACGACAATCTTATGTTTCCATTTTTCCANNAAAAAAAAACAAAAGCATGAGTGAGAAACGAAAAAAAAAATTTACTGGTGTTTCGGTAAGGAAACCACCAAGAAAACTCTTCCTCTTTTTAATTGTTCTAGCTAGTTATCAAAAATTTTGTATTGTTATGACAATCACAAGAAACATATTGGCTGTTAAGCGAGTGACTGTTGTGAGATTTTCAATATTTATCAAAGCCGTCACTGGAGTTTTGTTTAACCACCGTCTAAACTCAGTGCAGCAGTTAGTTTTTTGTTTAACCAATCGCCAATTTTTTTTAAACAATTTGTCCAATTTCTCATCTTTAAAATTTTATTTTCTTTGTTGAAGTACCCTATGTGAAAATAGAAAGTTTTAAAGTGATTATTAGGTGCTAAATCCGAAAAAACAATCACTGTTTAACGTATACAATATTCATTTTACCTACTAAATGAAAGATTATTAATAAATTACTTCCCAAGTTTGAGTAATATTTTTATAAAAATAATTTACATAAATTTCTGTCAATTGTGCATGCTTTTGCCTGAAATAAAATTGATATCAGGATCGACTATGAAGTGATTTAGAGATTATTTCAGAAAACTTTAGAATTTAAACATCGGATTTACTTGTACGCATATCAAAACGAAATTGTAAATCATTATTTTGTAAAATGGTAACAGTTTTAAGCAATATTAATTGAACATCTTGCAAGTCCCCTTCAGTTTTAGAACTCGTTACTGAGATGATATTATGTAATACTTTTAACAGTTTTAAACGATTTTTAAATGTTCAAGTGTTCTCATGTCAAGTTACTTTCTTAATCCATTCATTTTTGTTTTTTTTTTTCAATTATTCCTTTGCTCACAAATCGTCAGATTAAATTAACTCATCATATGTAAACTCAGTTGATAACATTCTTAAAAATACTCTTCAGTGAGTATTAAAAAGTTCATTGCAAAAATTTTGCCGAAAAATCGGTCAGCCTGTATTTTTTAAGAGGTAATGGAAGTTACACGCAGTGTTTATTTCGACCAACTGAAAAGTGTCGACAGATATCTTTTCTCATTGAAGTATTATCTTTCAGCGTATAATAAATTTTTAAATAAATATTTACAATGATAATAATTATTGACGTCTGTTGGAAACGTCGCAGTACGTACGTGGAATGTAAAAGAGAAAAAACCGGAAAAAATAATTTAAAGCATTTTTATAAACTGACGAAGCGATTATTGCATGAACGCAAGAATTTACATCTGTCTGTACCACCAGTAATATGTTAGAACGCCGGATATCCTATGTCCATTTTAAAAAAATTCAAAAACCAGTTTTACATCTGCAATAAACTTCGTCGTCCGATTCGTTGCGTAATTTAACTTAAGAATTTTGTACATTTTATTGTATTATTAATAAAATAAGCTTAAAATTAACTGTTGACCTTTAATTTTCCTAATAATAGATCCATTATTCTGAACGTCTAACAAGAATTAAATTGCAGAGTCTTGAACCATCCATTCAAATGACATGGCAACTCGAGAAAAGAAGCTTTCTGTTGGTAGAAAGCAGAACACATCGTCCCCTTTACCACCCAAAGAGAATGTAACATCCGGAGAAGCAAAAACAAACACAAATAATGAAGATTCAGAAGATAGCCCACCAGCGGTTAAAAATGCCACACCAAAAGTGGCGGCTGCCAAAGGAGCCTCCTTAATAAAGAAATTAGCAAATAAGAATCCGCCCAAAAAGTTAGCAAAGAAACCGATCGCAATAAAACTAAAACCAACGATCAAGAAGAACGTTAAAATTAAACAAAAAATTATAAAAGCGATGTTGAATAATCCCAAAAATAAAGAAACTAAAAAGAAGTTGCTCAAAAATTGTGTTAAGCAAATAAAACCAAAAAAGGCTAAAATGGCGAAAAACGATAAAACAGAAGAAAATTTACCTCCTGTTTTAGAACCGATTTTACCGATTGATGAAGATTTAGAAACTAAACAATCGAAGAAGAAAGCAGGAAGACCACCACGAATAGATAATTACGCGAAGAAAATTAATCAATCTGATAACGAACATTTAATTGTTGATCAGTCCAAAACGAAAAGGGTTTATAAAAAGAAAGTAAAAACGGAGAGTTTGACAAATGAAACTATCGAAGATGTTATGAATGATTTATCGTCTCTGATAAAAGGCAGTGAAATAAAGAATGAAACAGACGTTTTATCTGAATCAAGTAAAAGTGATTCCCTGAAGCCCAAAAAGGTGTTAAAGAAAAAGAAGAAAGAAAATTTAGAAAATACTCTAAGCAAATTGAGCCCTTCTGAACGTAAAGTTATCGACATGCTTGACTTAAATGTGAGCAAATTTAAAGGATTACCTATTGCGAAAAGAAGACACAGTATTGAAAAATTTCCTGTTGGTACTGTTGAAACGGACGCAACTAATCTTAATAGACTCTCAATTCTAAATAATTTACCGAGATGTATGAGTCCTCGTTCTAAAAATTTTCCGAAAATAAAACCAGTTGATGGATTAAGTCGTCGCTCAAACCCTTACAAAATGAGGTCTGATTCGCCCGCAAGAATTTTACGAAATGGCAAGCAGAGAAAGCTGAAAGATTTAGAATTGCTGGAAGGTTTGGATATTAAGCATAAAAGACGAAGGAGAAATTGCTCAGAATTTAGCGGAAGCGAAATGTCCCTGTCCAAGTTTTCAGGTTATGAGTCTGATAGTAGTTTTTCGGACATGTCCTCTTTACATGGTGCTGAAAATACAGAACCCAAAGATATAGAACATATAAAATCGGAAAGTAAAGAAAACTATGAAGTTCCAGAAGAGTTTTCTGAAAATCATGTCAAAATTAAAAGAAGCTTGTCAACAGATGTTGATACGAATGCTCAAGTTGTAACAGATTTTACGGATACTAATTCGAATTTGTGCATGAATGTCAATAAGGAAAACGATACACCGGAAACACCCATAAAAGTTGAGGACATTTCTGAAACTGTTGTAGTTAGTCCAAGTGAAAAAGTGCCTGAAAAATCTATTATTCTCGGTATAATGAAACAGACTTTTAACGATACTTTCGAAGAAAATCACGACAAAGACAGGAAATATTTGAAACCAAAAACTGTAAAAAAACCGGAAACAGTTAGTCCTGACAGTTTTTATGGTAAATCTACAGAAATGAGAGGAGAAACGGAAAAAATTGACAAATCGCCCAAAGATACGGTTAAAGAAATGACGACAGACGAAGACGTAGCCGGAGAAACGAAAAATGGCGAGCAACTCGATGGAGAAAGTGAGAATGGAATAGTCGAGAATTTGGATGATGAAAAGAAGAAAATGATCAATGGAAACATAGACGAGTCAGAACCTGTTGTTCAGAACGGAGACTCACATAAAAAAGAAACAAAAATAGAAGAAACGCCGGAAAATTTAGCGATTAAAGAAAACATCTTGCAAGCTTTGGGCTTGCAAAGCTTAAAGGCAGCTAGAGAAGCCAGATTAAAGCATAAAGAAAAGGCTGAATTAAGAAACGATTATTATACCGGCACACTTAAAACTGTGATTAAAATTAACCGTGGCGATAAAAAGAAGGGTAGAAATTCCATGAAAATGTCGCTATATAAGAACAAGAACAAAAGTATCGATTATGACACCAACGGAATCGATGATTGTTGCAGAGCAACCAAGGATGTAAGTAAATAAATAATGAAGTTTGAATTTCAGTAATACTAAACTGTTTCAGGGTCCATCAACAAGTTGGAAACACGGTGGTCAGTCGTCAGACACGGCTGGTGCGCACAGAAAATCACATTATTCTAACCGCTCTAACATGGGTAATTACATGGTTTTGGGGTTAACTCTTTTATCTTGTATTATCGCACTTTTTCATTTTAATCGTACTACACTGTACACCACACTTTAAGCTATGGCTCAGGTTACTTGTGGTTCAACACTTTATCACTACTTGATTTTAATTTCTTAATAAATTCTTTCGTTATTAAATCGAACCAAACAGTTTGAACGCTTAATTATAGAGCGCTTTTTTATGCAGATGGAAGTAGCGAACACACTTCTGACGGGGAAACTGGCACACAGGAAGGGTCAACTAAGGCTTTGGTCATACCAGAAAAAGCCAGTTCATTTAGCATTCATCCCGGTAGGGTATGCAAAGACGAATGTTCCTATTGCTTCGGAAAATTTGGCCTGTTCGATACGCCTTGCCACATCGCACAAATGAAAAGTGTAGACAGACAAAACAAAATACTAGCCAGTAAGTTGAAGTGTTGATGAAAAAATCGTGCTCTAACCTATTTATAATTATTTATTTCAGCCGAAAAACATTTGATGAGAGATTCGTGTCTTTGCGATGCTTGTTACCGCCACGTTGACCGAAAAGCCAATACGCCATCCTATACGAATAAATCATACAAAAGGAGTGCCATGGTCGCTCCAGGTCCACGCCAAGACCACTGCCATGTCTTAGGGTGTCACAAAATCGCTTCGAATATTTTGCGGAGGAAATGGATAATTAAAATGCGACGCAGCATTTGCGAAGTGGTACTAGTTTTTTGTTCTACCGAAGTAGATGCGTTTTAACTTTTTTTTTTCCAGATAAATATTGATTTAGACAATCCCGGTCTTCATTCAATTCCTATTTGTGATGAGCATTATTCTGCCCTCGAGTACCTTATGGTGTGTGCAATGTGCAAAAGAAGATTGGCCAAAAATCATGTTCATTACTTAGGACCTGAGACTGATGGTCTGAATTCTGCTTTAACCAGAGAAGGAATACCCCTAACTTTAACTGATAAACCTGTTGTTTGTAAATTATGTAAATATTTCGCAGCCATTATTCTTAAATCCCTTGACGATCGTCCAGAAAATAGTTCGACATTCTTTTTGGAGTATAAGAAAAGGTAATGACAAAAGAAAATTATTTGGTGGTTTTACCTCAACTTCATTTGTAGGCTGCTTCATTTCAACGATATTGTACCAATGGATGAAGCAGCAGCAGAAGAACCGATAATTATCCCCACAAAAGATAAAATCGAAAGGGAACAAATTAGGAAGAAGAGAAAATTGTCGAAGAATCAATCGGTGCCTGGAGACGGTGGATCTGATTCACAGGTAGAAGTAGAAAAATCTGACCAAAGCCGTGTGCCTTCATCCGATTCCACCAATCAGTCTCGCCCAGAATCTCCGTCAGATTACATGGTGGATTACAACACATTGATTCCATCCATAGCAATGGAATGTGGCAGTGATAGTGAATCCAAGAAAGAAACTACGGCCAAACCAGCTCAATTGAAAAAGATTCCGCGGCCAGAAACAGTGAAACAAGCCGTGGAAATATCGAAGAACATGAAATTGAAAAATGACAAAAGCAGTGATATTGCGGTGCAAAGATTAGGATCGAATCCTTCCATATCAGTTAGGCAACTGTTTCCTTGCGAGGAAGATCTTCCACTTCAAGGCCACATAGAATTTGGAAATGTTAAAGAACGAACCCCGGAAGGGTGGGAAAAGTGCACTGCAATTATTCAGTACGACATGGAAACAAAACATTTGTGGCAAGAGTTGCAGAAGCCATATGGAAACCAAAGCAGCTTTTTAAGGCATTTAATTTTATTAGAAAAGTACTTCAGAAATGGCGACTTAGTGTTGGCACCGAATGCTAGTCACCATTCCATTAATTATAGTGAATCAGTTCATAACAGACTGAGGGCGTATGATAACATACCATCAAGTGCGGGTAATGTCCAGCCGATAAGTATGTTACCGTTCAACAAAGCTCAAAAGAGCAACAGTGGAATCATAACTAGTACAAAGTCGAGCAAAGAAAACCAAACATCGGTCGCACCGCCTGTAATCAATGCTGCCAATTTACCCAAGAGCACTCCAATTACAATATCGCAACTAAACAGCCCACCGTTGATTCCTCCCGCTGTAATACCCAAAGCCAAACCTGTAGGTGCTCCACCAGGTTTAATTTCTCTCCATCCCGGTACGAATCGACCCGTTGCACCGCTAGTCAAAGTTCCTCAATCTCAGAAGATTAAATTTCCGATTACTAAAAACTGGAGACCTAACTTAATCCCAATTGATCCGAATAAAAAGAACACTGAACGAAAAGCGGGACTGGTTCAAGTTATATCTGGTGGTAAACCGTACCATATCACGTTAGAAGATTATAAAAAAATGTGTGCTATCAAAAAAAGTTTCGAATTAAAACAGAAAAGACTTCAGGAAGCTTCTCATGCTGGCAAGTCAATGAAAGTAGCATACAATTCAGTGTTGAAATCCATGGCGCCCAGGAAGGGACTAGTAATTTCAAAAACATCGATGACGACTACAACAGCGACAAATCCAAAAACTGAACCTAGTGAATCGGAAAATATTTTGGAAAAACTAGATAAGCAAGTCGAGAAATTAGAATCTAGATTGAGTGAGAATAAACCGCCTTTAACTTTACCTAAAATACCTAAATCATTGACTGTTATACCGCAAACGGTCACTCGAAAACCTTCGAGACCGTCGAGTCCTGTTCTGTTAATTACTCCAAAACCAAAACAAATTACAAACAAGTCATGATTAATTCTGACAATGTTTCAAAGTGCCTCTGAAAATTGTCTTTATATCTTAATATTGTATACAGTTATATAGAGATTAGTATATTATATCTACAGTTTTTGTTTTCCTTTTATTTTATGAGAATTGTTGGCAAAATTGTATATTTTGCTTTTGAATAATTATTGTTATAAGATTGACACAATTTAGAGGATATTTTTTTAATACAAATTTTGTAAATAGCTTAGGATAATAAACACTCTCAAATTCTATTGTATATTGTCTACTATGAAAAATGTATGTGTTCAATAATTAATATCAGGCAACACTATATTTTCATTCAAAAATTCCAGCAATAACCATTTTGATGTCTTTCCAACCCATTTGTGTTATTCTTCAAAGTACTTATCGAAAAAATTGAATTGTTCAAGTATTATTCATCCACATTTTGACCTGTTTGTATAGTTTTTTTCAAATGCTCACGTTAATCATACAATAAGTTTTTTATTTCTAATATCTACCTTATTTATTACAGTCTTAAGTATTTTTGTATACCTACCTAGTTTTTTTATTATTGGATGTGTTTGTTGGCGATATCAGAAGTGTACTGATTTTTAAAAACGATGTAAAATCAGTAGTTAGTTTGTGAAATTGAGAAGTCTGAATATTGTTATTTTTTCTGAAACATGTATAAAGCCCAATTGAAGTTACTAGTTAATTCATTAATATTATTTATGTAAATAAATCGGGCGTTACAATTACAAATAAATAATTTAATAAATTCATCTTTTTTTTGGATCACCTTGCCGTTTTAGAAACAACTCCCTTAAGTTTTACGAAAAAATTAGTGACTGAATCAGACAGCAGATCCATGAGAAGTTCGTAGAAATTTGGATGAGTATGATCATAAAGTTGTTGCGTAATTTTAATCAAAATTGTTAATGCAGAAGAAAATTCAATCATTATCCAGATTATAACATTAAAAAAAATGTGATGAATACCATGTGATCAAAATAATTTTGGACAGGTTATGTTGGCGAACGTGTAACTTGTTGAATTTTATATAAATAACTGACCGCGTCCATTTTGTTCACTGCCTTCAAATATTTGCAATAAATATTGCCTTCATTAGTTCCTAACTTTAGAGAGAAAAAATATAATATCTTCAATAATTTTATATGACCGCAGGTGTTAAATGATATTAAAAAAATTAACTAATTACGAGTATGTGTCCGTAAATGATAAGTATCTTTATAATCAAAATATATGGATCATTTTATAAAAATGTCAAGAGATGTAAAAATTAAGAAATATCAATCAAATTGAGAAGTTTGGGTGCTGAAGTGTATCCACTTTCAGAAAAAAATTAACCAGGATATCGTAACTAAAAATTTTTAACACATGCAAATGGTCACATAGGAAGGTGGGAAATTCAAATTTTAAAAATGAGCGTTTAAGTGGTTATTATTAACTTTGCAAATAGTTGCAAAACTGCTTAATTCGATATCTTATACTTTTTGTAAATTTATATAAACACGATTGTTCTCATTATGCGATATTAAAAAAATGTATTTTGAATTTGTGTTAGTGTGTTTTAGGGCTTTCTTCTTTTTGAACTGTTTATTCAATTTCTCGAAATGCGCGAACGCATTTCAAGAAACTGCAAAGTTTTCTTGAAGACACATCCGATCGTTGCTTTCAAATATTTCTAACATATTTTTTACATTGACTTTATTTAACTTTTATCATCATACACTCTATATTTTATGTTTAACAAATTGTTCACTTCTATATCGTAAATTAAATATATTATAGATTTCGTGTCGACAAATATCGAACAACCTTTTAGAATGATGTGAACTTTTAAAAATTTTACTTTTAATAATTTTATTTAGCTTGGTTGTATGATCTCTTTAAATATTTGAAATGTATCCACAAAAAATATTGTTTAAACACAAACATTTCATTTATTCTTACGTATAATTTGATTCACTGTCGTTTATTTTTAGCATATTTATTTTTAAAAAATGTACGTCTTTTTTAACTTTATGATCAACAGAAATTTCTGTTTATTTCATTATAAATTATTAAATATTAAGTTATGAGAGTGAAAAAGTATTAATGAAATTTAATAATTTCAACGAGAGGTTCAGCGATTAACCGTCCAGCAATCACGAAGATTATTTTTTCTTAATTGTATTTTTTGTTTTATCCGAAAGCTATGTTTTTGAACTGTAACATTATTTTTAATAAAACATAAAATCTTAAAAAATGAACATAAAGTAAAAATTAAAGGTTCTTTGCACATATTCTTTATATTATTTATTAATTGGGATTTGTATATCAAATTAAAGCTCGAATTTATATTTAAAGAAAAACTCCCCTTTCCCAGTCTTTCTAACGATGTATCTGAAACATCTTTAAATTTTAGAATTTTTTTTATTTTTTCATTTTGAATGTAGAGAATGTAGAG
>QDEB01054223.1:0-15812 GCA_004193795.1 Asbolus verrucosus | reverse complement strand
TTAGGAAAAGGCCGGTAAGTAATTCCGTCAATGTAATGTCATTTGTGTTATTATAACCTTAATTTAGTTAATTTATAGGTACAATTAAACCTTTTTAATAAGTTATTGTGATATTATAAATTCTGTTGTTAGTACGACACGCTGTGAACTGATAAAATGGGCCGTCAGAAATCCACTCCTACAAAATTAAACAATTCCAATGAACAATGGAGTTTTCACAAACCATTAGATTACATTCCCATGAAAAGACGAAAATATGGAAGAAGAAATAATACGACGCTGTCATACAATTTAATAATTTTGAAAGAAGAGCACAAACAATTTCGTTTGGGCGAATTATGTGTTGGAAATACGAGTAATGTATTGCCTGAAAGTTGGAGTAAAGGCAAGGTAACTTTCGTTTCTACCAGAGAAAATGAACACTTGATCCTTGAATTGGATTCTACCAGTATTGTAGTGAACACCGTTCTAGATACTGACATACTCAAAGGTAACCACACGTAGCAATGAATGCATAAATGCATGTTTCCAGTTTTAGAAATTTTTGTGTCGAAGTCATTTGCCATTAACGTAATCACTGCCAATGGAGATGTCTATTTTGATCTCTATTTCGTCTCTTTGCCACTGCCCAGATTTACTAAAAGACTGGGATTTTGCATCCAAACATTGTTAACTCTGTTTTTTCATATTACTGTTGATGATGAGAGTGGTGAGTTTGTTGGTAATTTTGTACGGAATCTCTCATTTTCGTTTTTCAAGCTGATGAAGCTGACCAGTCGAGTACACACGCAATTACTCAGCTTTATAAAAACATCAAAGCATTTAGAGAGAAAAAATTAAATTTGGGGTGTGATAATGTCCAACACCCCAGACTTAAACCAGAACTTAGACCCTACCAAGCAGACGCTGTCAGATGGATGTTACATAGAGAAAAAATGGTTTATGATACAGAAGGTAACAACATGCACCAAATTTACATCATTTACTCACCGACAATTTCAGACAAACTTCATCCACTCTACACTGTAATAACATTGAAATCGGGTATTTGTATTTATTATGATAAATATTCAGGATATGTGGACATAAATAAACCGGTGATCGAAGAATCAAGTAGAGGCGGAATTTTAGCCGATGAAATGGGTTTGGGAAAAACTGTTGAAGTTCTGGCGTGCATTCTATTGCATCCAAAACAAGAGCAGAATAATTGTGTAAGCGGTGAAGAAGGTATAAATACAGAAACTTCGCCAACAGTAGATCAAGCACTCAGAAAGCGTAAAATAGAAAATTCTGCTGCAGAAGACAAAAGTCAATTAATTGACGAACCTAAAAAGCTGAAAATACGACAAGACTGGGTGAAAGGTAGCAGTAAAAAATCTCAAACTCGAGTCGCGCTAGAAATGTGGTACAATAATTGTTTGGAAGATGTCAAGATAAAAAATCAAGTCATTAAAAGTGACACAGCTCTGCAATGTATTTGCGGTAGAACTAGCGAAGAAGACAGCGTTTTTTGTCAAGACTGTGGGAAAATTCAGCATGCAAGTTGTTTGGGATATAAGAAGAAATTTGGAGCTTACAGATGTCCTCAGTGTTGGATGAAGCAACCTCTGATTGAATGTGGAGCTACTTTGATTGTATCGCCAGTTTCTTTAAGGACACAATGGTGCAATGAGATTTGTAAACATATTAAAGGCGATTTTAAAGTGTTACAATACAGGGGTTCTTCCGTAACCCCCATTTATCCAATGCAGTTAACGAAATACGATGTCGTAATCACTACTTACAATGTTTTGCAGTCAGAATTGCGTTTAACTGAACAACAGAATGTATGTTATTGGTGCTGCTATAACAATAATCTGTGTATTAAATTTCATGTTGTTAGGTTGTATCGTTCAGGAATCAGAGACGATATTCACCACCAGGATCTCCTCTCACAAGAATCAAATGGTGGCGGTTATGTTTAGATGAGGCGCAGACTGTGGAAACCCCCACCACCATGGTTTCAGCCATGGCGAAGAAACTTACCGCCCATTTTCGGTGGGCAGTTACAGGAACTCCCATCTCCAAGGAGATTTCAGGTAATATACAAATTGGACAAAATCTTTACCATTTTTAAAATGACTTGAAATATTAATTCAATCATACTCCATCCCAAATGATGACACTTTATATATAC
Source organism: Asbolus verrucosus (assembly GCA_004193795.1). NCBI lineage: Eukaryota > Metazoa > Arthropoda > Insecta > Coleoptera > Tenebrionidae > Asbolus > Asbolus verrucosus. The sequence continues at coordinate 13,636 of QDEB01054223.1, read as the reverse complement.
AGGGTGGAGGATGAAAAACATACCACTGTTGAGCCCTGTTTGCTGTCTTACGCATAAAGATTTCTTCTATTTCCTAGCTTTTTTCCGTAATGATGTTTTTTTTTTTTTGAAATTTCAATTTTTTTGGTATTTTTATTCTCTTTATGAATTTACCCATTCATTTAATCTGATTCAATGACAGTTTAAACTTTCGAATTGAGATTAGTCGAAAATTAAGAATAACATTTAAAACGTCAAAAGAATTTGTGGTGAAAGACAAAAATTGATGTCACTTTGAGGAAAACTGGAAATATAAAAGACATTTGTACACTTCAGATGATGGCATTCTTAAAATTGTTAAATTTAATGTAGGGTTTCATAAAATTGAACAAAAGTTCTATATATCTAATTTCAAACCTGTAAGTGAAGTAAGCTATGTGAGTCAAGCTGTGCTGCTTATATAAATTGTACATACTCACACCCAGGTTTACAAGTTTCACTACTAACAAATGTTTACCTTGTGAAACTGGCTGCAAATCCGTATAATTTATGCAGACATAGCTAGAATCACTTATAGAATTGAATCGAAAAAATTGAATGAAGTATATTGGGGGCGTTTTTTACCATTCATCCTGTATATCATCTATTTAAAGTTTAAATTTGATCGTTAATTACATTGGTATTAACTTATTTTGCAATACAGGAATTGGGAGGGGTTTAAAAACATACAGGGTGTCAATGTGTTCAAGTGTCTCCTTGCAATTTACTTATTTATTAAACAGGAAGACTGAAATTTGAGACACGTTATATGACTAACAGCAACTTCTTTGTGCTGATTCTTGAGAAACTTCAACTTTTTGGACGTAGCGTCATATATTTTTGCGAAATTTGNNCATTTCCAGAGAAATTAAAGGCATGAGAAAATTCAGTTTTCTAGTTTAATAAATACAGGACACTCGGTATGTTTATTAACCTCAGTACCTATTTCAGGACTACCAAGCAAAGCTAGAATTATGAAGTTGTTAAAATTTGAAAAAGAAACTTAACCCATACAGGGTGAAAAAATATATTAAAGCACCGCTGTACCATTTTTTTATTTTAATTTTTCAAAAAAAAGTAGTAAGTTTATTTATGATTACTATTATTATTATTTTTTTAAATATAATTTTGATATAGCTTAAGCAGCCCATATAACATCGAGTATTTTGGATCAATTAACAAGTAATTTGTTCTTAGATCTGCAAGGGTTGATAGATTATTTACAAATCGAGCCCTACAATGACAAGTTCACCTGGGAGCATGTATTATTCAACCCCTATCTCAGAGGAGAAGCTGAACCTATGCTTGAATTTTTATCGCAAGTATTGTGGCGTTCTTCCAAAGATGAAATTATCGATCAGGTACTCATGCTGCATAAAAAATCTCGAGATTTAACTTGTTCTTCTTCAGATTAACATCCCAAAACAAACTATCAAAGAACATTGGCTCCAGTTCTCCGCAGTGGAGCAGTATTTCTACAAATGCGAACATCAGTCGAGTTGCGACGTATTCTTAAAGAAGGCTAAATTTCACGATCCTAACATACCTCTTCAAACACTTGAAAAAACCTCCTTCAAAACTGTAAGTACACGTAGAAGCTTAAGTCAGACTTGCTTAAAATTACTTTGTTTAGGTGTTGGCTCCTTTGCTGTCTCTGCGTCAAGTTTGCACGTATCCCAATTCTGTCAGAACGCGATATTTATCCACGAAGAAACCTGTAAATTCCATGAAGGATTTGCTGGAGGCTTTGATTGTTAAAAATACGACTGAAAATGAAGAATATTTACGTATTATTTTAAGTTCGTTGAATGGTAATGTTGTAGATAGGGGGCGTAATGTTACATTGTTAATATTTGTTCCAACAGGCCTCGCTGGAACTTCTCTGCTTCTTCAATGTCCAGATCAAGCGATTGAAGAATATCGCAAAGTTCTTCAGTTGTTTACGCGATTCACAGAAGAAGAGAAAGTCGCAAAATTGACGGTAGACAAGTTGCAGGTGATACATTCAATGCACAATTTGGCCGAAATTTTGGATATTTTTCCATCGGTGGCTGACAGGACTTTGAGGGACGAAACCCTTCGGAAAGATTGCGCCGAATTAGAACAGAAATATATCGAAAAGTTTATCGATCAGGTAGCAATCAGTAACACGTAATCGTAATTTATTATTTTCTTTAATAATCCAGTCAATGTCCGCGCTCCAAGACAGCTTATTAGTTGGTGCCACGGTGGAGAAATTGCAAAACAGTTTTATCCTCGAGGCCGGGAGGTGGTACACCGATTTATTGAACTGGATATACATCCACGAGTACACCGAAGAATTGTACACCAAAATCGAAAACGCCCATACTTCCGCCAATGTGAACGCCACGCTCGAGTAAATATTCTCGACCAGACCAAATTGTTTTTAGCAACGCGGCGTTCAGTTTCAGAAATGAAAGGCGCTTGTTATATTCGATCGCGATTTGGGACGAAAACATATCGGAACTGCGGCAGAGCAGCATCGACATCGTCAACGATCTGTACACCCACTGCCCGGACGACGAATTCAAAATTGTCATAGCTCAAGAACTGGTACAAACAGCGACAGACTGCCATCTGAGGCCTCAAAAGAAAGCCAGAAGTAAGAAGAAATGTCCCATGTGCGTCGCCAACGATCATCTGAAATCGTACGAATTGAAGCTTTTCTCGATGACGAAAAGAACGAAGCATTTCGAGGAAATGTCGCTTAAAGGCAGCTGGAAACCGACCACTGAAGAACTCACATTTAAATGTAACTATATTCCACTAGATCGCATGAAATTAGCGATTTTTTTTTAGCGATACTCGCCGTGGGAAGAGCGAAGAGTGCCAAGAGCGACCTCATCAAAGATGGGGAGATTCATATTAACCTGCTTGAAACTTTGAAGAAAGAGTTCAAAGAAATCAGAAAGCTGTGGACGTTTTTGGACCAACAGATTTGTGCTCAAGACGAACTTGACATATGTAAAATTCGACTGCGCTTGAAAGAGCCGAACGAAGAAGATAAACAACAGAAGAAAATGAAGCCGATGTTGAAGAATCTCACGTACAACTTGGAGAACAAACTAGAAACGATTCACGTTTTGGAGGAGCAAGAAGTGTGTACTTAAACCCATTTTTGCGCCTTAATGTTTATTGATGTTGCAGCTCGGCTATCAAAGATCGTTACTGCACAGCGAAGAAAGGCAGAACACGGCTCTGCTAGAGAAAAATTTGGGAATTCGAAGCTACCTAGAGACTTTACACAAACAACAGTACGAAGGACAAAACCCAGATCCTTGTCCGATTTGTAAGAACGCTTTGGAACAGCACTGGAGCATCCTACCGTGCGGTCACAGTTATTGTTTGGAGTGTATCCAGCTCTTAATCGAACAGGTAAAGGTTTTTCGATTTGAAATCTGCGACTGATGGGTGTTTTTTCTTCAGACAAGGGGGCATCATGTTCAGTGTTCTGTTTGCCGCGCCTACCAGTTGGTGAGGGAGATTTCGTACATCAAATCGGGCGCTCAGGCCGACGAATCAGACACCACGAAGATCAAAGGGAATTACTCGACCAAAGTCGAAAGCATAATCGAGTTGATTCTGGACCTGAGATCAGAGGATGGCGATGTAAAAGTTTTGGTTTTCTCCTCCTGGATTTCGGTATTAAATTATTTGAAAACTGCTCTGACTAACAACGATGTTTCAACGGAGTTGGTGATCAGCGGCAATCTTGAGAAGCAGATTGAAAGATTTAAAGTATATTTTCTGTTCAAGTTTTATTTTTTTTTACGAAATAGTATCTTGCAGGATCCAGAACTGAATATTACCGCTCTATTGTTACCAATCCATTTGGGTTCTAAAGGACTTAACTTGGTAGAGGCGACACATGTCATTTTAACAGAGCCTTTACTCAACTCAGGCGATGAACTCCAAGCAATCGGACGAATTCATCGGATTGGTCAAACCAGGTGAATAATTTTTGGAAGTGACGTGATTGAGTTTAATTCGATGCAATTTCAGGCCAACAGTTGTTCATAAATTTTTTATAAAGAATACGATCGAAGAGAGTATCCAGAAAGCGATAAGTACAGACGCACCGAATTGGGAAAAAAATAAAGTGACTCTAAGACAGTTGATGGATTTGTTTGTTGTAAGCGATGCTTCCGTAGAAGAAACAGCTGAGCCAGTTCAAAGCACCGATTAAGAATCGAGGTTTTACTGAAGAGATTACGTATTCGTTTATGAGTATTTTTGTCATTCCGCAGTACTTAGTGAACAGTTCAATTTTGGCATAAGTAGACATTTTTTACAGATTTATGTATTTAGAAATAAAATTAAATTTATTAACGTAATTCCTTCAATCACATTTCTAACCCGCACGCTTTTTGTTCGTGACAAATATTCATCCTAACGCAACTGGCCGATTTCGATGAAACTTGGTAGGTATATGAGCAATGAAGTTATGAAAGTGTTAATGAAAATTTTGGGTTTTGTTGTTCTGAGAAACAGCAATTTAGAAAGGAACAAACCGAAATATGGAATTGCAGCAACATTTTCATGAAAACTTTCCATTGATTAACATAATTATAACATCACTAGGACTTGTAGTCTATTGTACCTATTTACACGCAATAAAATATGAAATCATGCGTTATTATCATTGTAAATCAGTGACATTGTTCAGGGCTTGACCTTTACAAAATGTAAATTAAATTCTTTAGAAAAATGTATATATTTACTATTTTTCGATACCTGTTTATTTTGTTCAAGTTATGCTTTTGTCAGTTTTATGAAAAAAATTGGGTGTTGGAATGTAATATTATATTCTGACCAAAATTACGTAATAAAGAGAAAAACAGACTTAGGGGAAACTGAAAAAATTGTGCACACCTGTGTGTAGGTTTTATTAAGTGATGGAAACAGTTCTGTAACATTAAAACAATAAACCAATTTCAAAAAAAGCAGATGTTTGATATAATTTGTTAATATGTCCTATTATAATTAGACCATTTTTAATCGAAGTTCCTGAAAAATTCAGTTTATATAGTTAACCAGTAATTGTTCTCTCCCACTTTCCGCTGCGTAGGTGCTTAACTGCGTTTGATTAAAGTGATTTTTTTCTTCTTTGAAACTTTGTATTTAAACTTAAAAAAATTCATTCTCGTCCAGTATTTACATAACAATAAATTAAGCAGGTAAGTATATTTAAACTGTACATCGCTGGCGCAGCGATCAAAGTTGTTTTCATAGTACAGCAAGGTGTTCTCCAGGTCGACGTCCTCCAAGTGCTAAGAAATACCTAGTCATTATAACCGTTGTGACTTTCCTTCAGTAGGACTTCGAATTTTCCACAATAAATGTTTATTTAATACGTAAGTAATGTTATAAATTAAATTATACTTTTACATCAGTAGTCGATGGAGTTGAAATAGTATAATTGTTGTGAATAGTAGATTAAATTAGTTGTCGCTATCTTAAACTTCTTGGATAAATAGGACTATGCTACTTAGGTCTAAGTTTCACTACTCTTTAAAATCTGTGATAAATTCTGAACCTGTAAATCAGCGAAAAGAACACAAACATTTTAAAAACCTCGGTTACGATATTACTCATCAACCATTAAATTTCGCACAATTATTGCTGCATTCGACTGACATGTCAAGCGATTTCTTACATTTTGGTAAATATATTTGTGTTATCTAATTCTTTAATAAATAAAAAAATAACTTTTAAATTTTGTTCTCTGTTCACATCAGCCTTCTGATTGACCAATTTTAATTATAGTTCTCGACTTTTTTGATAATTTAAAATGTCTGCTGCTACATGTTGTATTTTTTTATGATCGACTTATTATAATTTATGTTTAAGATAACCATTTGCAACGATGTCACCACCACTGGAACTACTCGCTGCAACAGCCTGGTTCTGGATATTCTCGATCGGATTCCTAATTTCGATCGTTACATCCATCATCTTCTTACTCTCCCCATCTTTTTACTGGGCAGTGGTATTGTACGCATTCTGGATCTGGTACGACAGGAAAACGTGCGAACGTGGTGGAAGACCCGTCCTCTGGGTGCGCCAGTGGACCTGGTGGCGTTACATGAAAAACTACTTCAGTTACAAACTAGTGACCGATGAAGATGTAACTCTGGATCCAGCCAAAAACTATTTGTTCGCTTGTTTCCCCCACGGAATGCTTCCTGTTGGCACGTTTTCGGCGTTTGTTGATGGCTACCAAAGTCTTTTCCCTAACCACCAGGCCTTCACCACAGTTCTAAACATACAGTTTTGGGTGCCCGTCATCAGAGAACTCTTTCTCTCGATTGGAGCAGTTTCTGTGTCGGGTCCATCCATCAAGCATTTGTTGAGCGAAGAAAAAGGGGGGAATATTGTTTCCATTTTGATTGGAGGGGCTGACGAATCTAAATACAGTCAGCCGGGGAAGTACAAGATCATTTTAAATAAGAGGAAAGGATTTATTAAAATGGCTTTGCAAACCGGCTCTCCTTTAGTCCCTGTGATGACTTTTGGCGAAACTGATGTATTCGATCAGTTGGATTTTCCAGGGTTGCAGTTTGTTAGAAATTTGGTGAAGAATGTTTTACAGATTGGTTTGGTCATCCCGATTGGGACTTATTTGATTTGTCCCAACCGTGTTCCAGTTGTGACAGTTGGTGAGTTTACTGCATTATCACACTTTCTGTTTTTATTATATTTGTTAATTTTCAGTTGGGAATCCCATCAATGTAACCAAAGTTGAAAAACCCACGACTGAAGAAATAGACGCATTACACCAACAATTTGTTGACAGCATTACAAAACTCTTCGAAAGCCATAAACATAAATACGTTAAAGACCCGGCCAAAACAGTTTTAGAAATCGTCTAATAAATATTTCGCTTTATCACGAATTTTATAAAAGGGGAGACGTCTGAACTGACTTTTTAATATAAGTATAAATATTTAAGTATTTACACTGTTTTTATTGTTTGTAGGTGGTAAGGATTTTATTTGTTTAACCAAAATATACTGGGTGTCTAATTGAATGAAGCAATCCTAACATGTTTAAAACCTGCTACAATTTCTTAACTGTAGAGATGAAGTTTTGAACATCAATTTTGAATAAATCATTAAATTTTTCCGTTCAAAAGTCCAAACATTTTCAAAGATTTGAAACAAAACTGCTGAAATTTCGTATAAAAATTTAACAGTCTCAACTTCGTATCCGCAGATTTGTTTATAACGACGATATGGACATTATGAATGATGCGAAGTGAATCGACTAAAGATGACAATTATATAAACATTTTAAGAATCCAACATTGATGATAATTACTGGTTTTGTGGTGGAAATAGCACTGTTATAAACAATTTTCGCAATACCTAAGTGGCAGAGAATCTGAAAACTTGACTTTAGAAGTCCAAATTAATAAAAACTTCAAAAGCTAGTTTAATCCCAACTATTTCTATTTTTCATTCTTAATGTGAATGTCAGAAAGTTTAATTTTCTACAAAGAAGTTATAAAATCGACCTTTGCGTCTTTCTGTATTAAAGATAAAATATTTCTTAATTCACTTTCAGTTAAGGTCACGGCTGATGGTTATTAAGATCGACTTAAAAATTGCATGTTGTCACAAGAGCTTGGTAAAACCGAAGTCGGTTGAGTGTTGTGAGCATAGATGTTTAGATTTATTATTTTCAAGCTGATTTGAACAGTAACCCCTTTCGAAATGTCTTAAATTTAACGTCAGAATCCTTCCTTTACACAACAAAAAATTTTAAATTTCTCCCAGAAAGAAGCATCGCAGTTTCAAAATATTAATTCTGTAATTATTCTAGTTTTGTCTTCTGTCAATTTATTCGTCGATTTGGGGGTTCGTTTGTTAAAACTTTGGTCATTATTAAATTAATGATACCTAAGCGGGGGATAATTTTTGAAAAACAGAATTAAAAAAGTTTAAGTTATCCATCCGAAACGCGACAAAATGTAACACTGACAGCAATGAGTGTACTCAAAAGGCGTCATTGCAAATCGATTTAAACAAGAGGAGTGAGTACAACACTCACCACAGATACCTCTATCTATAGATAATGATGTGAATAGTCGAACTCACGGATGAACAATAATAGAACCGGTTAAATTCCAGTCGATTGATCTGTGAACGGTTACAAAAGGTTCATATTATGCTTCTTTGGTCGGTAATTATCCAACATCACAATACGCCAGTACTTCTGCCTTTGTAAAAATAGTAATCCAATTAGGGTTACTACACTCGGCTAATGTTACAACGGAAATCCTTCGGATACTTCATCACGTGTTTTTTTTAATACAATTATCATTCGAACGAATGCCACAGAAGCGGTTAGATAACTTGGAAATCAGATAAAGATGTACATAACCGAAGAAATAAGTTTAGGCGTGTCGAGCGCAGAGTGGGGTCTCAATTTTAAAACTTGCGGTCGGAACCCACGTTGTATCCTCTCTGTTAGTTTGTTAGTACACATACCACAAGACTGATCTTCGCGCGATGTTTGTGCATAAACAATAATTATTCAATTTAAAATTTGTTGTTGGAGTACCTGTGCTGACTATAGTAAACGAAGTTTTCTCTTAAGGTAGGAGATTGTGTCCTTCTTTTATAACGCAGCTTGCTACATATTCTTGGAATGTGGAATATCTCGTTTATAAATGTTTATTTTATGATTTTACAGTTATCACTAAAAAAAATTACAGATAATGGCCAATATTTGCTTCCTCGAAGCGAATATACGAAACTATTGAATTCATTAAAAAGTTGTGGTTTTAAAATGTCACTGTTTAATTATTATTTCTATATTATTCTTTATTTAAATCGGAAATTTGTGGTATCTTATATCGTAACAAAAAAAGAACTTCCGATCTTATATGTACATTCTGCAGACTAATTTTAAATAAAAGAAACTATTTACATGATTTTTCGGTGTTTAAATGCAGTTTATCAACACTTTTACGCACTATTATTTACTTAATCTTATTTTTCATGTTTTGTGTTTATAATAAAATGAAGCTTACTATACTTGCTTATATTGTAGTTCAAAATCTGTTTATTAATTATTATTATTTATAAATTATTATTACTTAATTAACATTTTAAGAATTTGTAATGATGTATGTACCAAAATTCATTAAAATTGGGCCGTTCTGAGGTTAAAACAACAACTGTGGAGGCATTTGGACGATTACGAGAAATGAAGAAAATAAAATAATAAAACAACTGTACAGTTTCACTGGAAACTTCATGAGCATAAAATCATCCCTTATTTAAAGCCCCCTTAATATGAGAACAATGGTAACAGTAAGTGACGTCAATAACGTAAATATGCGGGTAAAAAAGGACCATCTTCATTATCATTTTTTGTTTAGTACTGATTCTTGTTATTTATTATTAAGGAACAATTCTGAAAGATTTTTTTATTATTTCCATAATTTATTTTATAGCAAAATATTCAATTAGAAAGTAGATTTAGATTTAATAAACTGCTAGCTGTAATAATCATCGAAGTAGTAATTAACAAGATGCAGTTTATTTAACAATTTTTTTGAAACATATACAACAGTTTTAATTCTTTTAATAGTTCTAAAAGTTTCTTATCGTTTTCGTGTTTCTTTTCTTATTATCAAAGCTAACGAGCGGAAAAATATGTAGAACATTACATACCATTTTTTCCAAGGCAAAAATGTTTACGATATCAAAGGTAAAAAGGATAACTGATAGGATAGGTGACTGTCGAAAACCTATTCAACAAATGATAAATACTGATAAATCTGATAAAACTGAAAATTTGTATCTTATTTATAAGAGAAATTGTAACATTATATCAAATAGGAATTATTGTTACGAAAAAAATATTTAATATATAAAACAGAAATAAGTTGGAATTAAAAAAATAAGCTTTCGAAACTTTTTTAAGCTACTGATTCTTGAGTATCAATCACTATCAATCACTATGACAATAAATTAAACTGAGTTTAAGGGTTAAACTTTGCTCTACTTTGTTTACATTTTCATTTATGTATGATTATGCTGAGATTAATAAATTGAAAAGGCAAATGAATCATTTTTTGTGATAAAAACAATTAATACTTAATATGACTAATAGCGATAAGCTTCTTTATTCTATGATAATCTCATTTAACCCGCACTGAATACACAGACTCAAAAAAATCATTTTTATTTACATATGTATACGCTGAAGAATATTTCTTCTTGATGTATTAGTGTATTATTGACCATAATGTTATTTACTTCAAATATGTAAAATTTTAAATATTTCACCGATTTCCTTTTTTATGTAAAGGTTTATCTACACAGCGACAATACTGCTTTTACAATGACTATAATTCATTATAACTTAGATACTTATATTAATTGGATGTATTTACTGCATAAATACTACCTTCAACAATATATATCATATCTGTAAGTGCGTTTGTATTTTTTTACTTCTACGTCAACATATAATTATAAAAATATCAGTACATAAANNTTTGTATTTTTTTCAGATGCAGATATTAGGAATTCAGTTCGCCCCTTTGCGCGTTCCACTCGAAAGGAGATTTCAGACTCTGGCTGCGGCCTCATGGTTCGCCACCCTGGCTTTTGGAGGGTTCGTCGCATTATTTTTGTCTCTGTACTTACTATTTACGCGCCTCTGGTGGTTAATGTCGATATATTTGGGCTGGATGTACTTAGACCGGCACGTATGTGAAAGAGGCGGCCGCCCTCTAAACTGGGTGCAGAGCTGGAAATGGTGGTGGTATTTCAGGGATTATTTTCCCCTACACTTGGCCGCCGTTCCCGAAGCGAAGCTGGACCCTAAACGGAACTACTTGTTTTGCGCTTTTCCACACGGCGTCCTATCGACTGGTGTGTTCAACGCCTTTTCCTCCAACGCGAGTGAGTTCCATCAGCTGTTTCCCGACCACGATGCGAGGGTTGCAACTCTGCACCAGCACTACTTCATGCCCTTCTTCAGGGACTTTGCGCTGTCGATTCGGGGAATTTCAGCTTCAGCAGACTCGATTAACTACGTACTGAGTCGGCCCGAAGGGGGCAAGATCGTGGTGCTGATGCCCGGTGGTGCTGCGGAATCGTACTTCAGCCGTCCTGGACAGTACAAGGTGTTGGTGAAGAGGAGGAAAGGTTTCGTTAAACTGGCCTTAAAAAACGGAACACCTGTAGTGCCTGTTTTGTCGTTCGGTGAGACTGACTTGTTTGATCAAGTTGAAGGTCCCACTATACGCAGGTTTCAAGAATTCGTGAGGAAGTTCTTAGGGATGGCACCTCTCTTGTTCATAGGGAGAGGATTCTTCCAGTATTCCTTCGGGATCATCCCACAACGAAGAGAAGTAACGACTCTCGGTAAGATTCACGACATTCACTATTAATTATCTTCTATTGCCACGTTTGTTTAGTGGGAGCGCCAATAGAGGTTACCAAAGTCGAAAATCCAACAAAGGAACAGATAGAGCAATTACACGAAACTTTTACAAAAGCATTAAAAAATTTATTCGAAGAACACAAGTACAAATATCTGAAAAATCCGGAAGACAAATACTTAGAGATATAGTGAAATGTAAGACTGTCATTTACATTCGATTGTTTTCATTTTTATAGTAATATTGTTACGAATTAAACTTCTTTATTAACTGTTTGTTTGTCTATAGTTATTCATAGCTCCAAAATTGAATTGCGTATGCTACAATTGCGACTGACAGACACGCAATGGACCAGATTAATCTATAAATAATCTAGAAAAAAAGTCTAAATGTGGTGACATAATGGTGTTAAAATTACCTTATCTTGCCATTTCCGATTTTCGGTGCATTTTTCGTAAGGTATATCAGTGAAGGTAACGGAATTGTAAAGTGGTATCCAACCTCTCGGGAAAATCCCGAACAGAAGCTCATCGACGAATTTTCTTATATAATAGGGCCGTCTTGTAATTAAATCCCGCATTTCTACATAATTATACATGGCAAGTTCGCAGATCGCATGCGCGTCTTGCACCCTCCTAAAACTGAATTGTCGAATTGATCGAGCAATGTCATTTTGATTCTCGCAAAGGATGTTGTCGAAGAGTAAACAGTCTTCAAACCCCGCATTCATTCCCTGGCCATAAAAAGGCACCATAGCATGCGCTGCGTCGCCGATAATCAAAAATTTACTCCCGACGTGATGAGGGTTGCATTTAACAGAAATTAAAGGGGACGGCTGCACCCTGAAAAAATCACTCACGAGTAAATTTTCACCGATGAGTGGAACCGCGTCAGGAAAAACTGTATGAAAGAAGTTTCTCAACTTGGTCTCGTTGTTTAAACTTTCAAAACTGGTGAAAGGCATGAACAGTGTCACTGTCCAAGAACTGTCTTCGTTAGGCAAGGCGATCATCATGAATTCTTCTCTAGGCCAAATATGAAGATGATTGGGTACCATTTTGTTGCCTCTTTCTGCTGGTATTGTTAGTTCTAAGTAACCATGCTTGATATAAGTTTGGTTGAATTCAAAAAGAGGGGTCTGCTGCATAAAGCGTCTTAAGGTGCTGAAAGCTCCATCGGCCCCTACAATCAAATCTGCATAACAAGTTTTAGCTTCTTGAGTTTTTAAACTGAAAAATTAGAAGTAAGATTGGGTAATTTAGCGACCAAAGGGGTGCTTACTCGAGGATGGTAATTACCTCTTCTTCAAAATTTACGCGGATTAGCTTGTGGTTAAAGCATATTTTAACGTTGGGGTACTTTTCCATTTCTAAAGGCGACAAATTATAGTATAGGTTGAGAACAATTGAAATACATACCTGTAAGTAATACGCCGTTGAGGTAATTCCTACCAACTGAATAAATGCACTGTGGAAAAAATCAGTTATTAATAAAAATTTGAGCCTAAAACTCATACTTGGTTAGAGCGGTTGTCATAAGGGATGTTCTTGGTTTCCCCTTTTATACTGTGCAATAATCTACCCTTCATGGGAATCGCCGATTTTAAGATTAAATTTTCTAGTTGCACTGCAGATAACGCACTCCTTCCTCTGTTTGACAAAGCTAAATTTATCGATCTTCCATGAACAAACTTATCTAGTCTTATATCTGTAACGGATTAAATAGTGCAACTCATAGTCAAATTATTTTTATTATTATTAAAGAAATTATTACCGTTCCGATATTCAAAAACTGTTACACTGTATCCCCTTCTAGCCATAAAAATTGCACATAAAGATCCCACCTTTAAGGTTAAGGTTTAATGTAGATGGGTAACTATTTATTATTAAAAAATCTTACCAAACCTCCCCCGATAATGATAATTGTGTTATTGCCACTCATTTCGTCAAAACTGTAATCAAACTGATACAGACACCTCTGGTGTTGTACAGGTTTCACGTCTACTGGTTTCAGTTATTCGATATATGGTACAATCCTGTTAGTGTTACATTACATGTCAATGATTTTTTCGTTATTAACTGGAGAGAAATTTACGAAGGGGAATAACCAGAATCGGGTTAAAACAATGAAAATTAAATAGGTAAAAAACTCTTAAATTCGTGAAAGTCAATCAATTCATATTTTGTTTTATTG
>QDEB01054210.1:0-10333 GCA_004193795.1 Asbolus verrucosus | reverse complement strand
GTCTACATTAACCTGCTATAGATCAGGACACTTTCTTATAACCAAGTCTTTTTTATGTGTTATAAAAATAGGTTATGTTTACTACAGATGTAATATTCGATGGAAGGTGCTTATTAACGAAACGAAATTTTCCACGGATTTGCGCATTTTTTTAACTTTTATTGTAAAATAACAAAATGGGAGAAACAATACGCGCCCCATCATCTGCTTTATTACTTAATCAACATGATGGGTATCTCGCAAACTGTGAAATCTTCTAAATGTTTTGTTTATTTACAACGGGGACGAAAGCGACTCTAACTTTCAATTTAATCAGTCTGAAGCGGAAACATCTAAACCGACTTATTTTTAAAACATTAACGATACATTAAAGGCTCCTAAATTAAAATTTACAGCTGCCAAGGCTTCATTAAACAGCACTGTAAAAGTACGTTAGAATTAGTGCGTTCGAGTGCGTGTCGTTAAAAATACAATTAAAAAAAAAAAACAAAAAACGAAGAATGATAAATTTAAGCGCTCTTCTGCGATCGTAGTTGTGGTTGTTTCTATTTAAAAATCCCATGTGGAAGCGTTCTTCGCAGCTTCGTGTATTTTTTCCGATGGTGGAGAGCCCGAAAGCGAGCAAGTGTGTCCAATGGCAATTGTTGATGAATATAATATTTAAAAACGGTTAATAAACGGTGTAAAATGATTCCCAATCGATGTTTTGACTGTAATTTATCAGCAATCACCCAAATAAAATTGGTCTGAATTTAGAAACATGTGCATTTGGGGCAGGGGGTAAAACAACGGTCAAATTATTGATTTGCTTACAATGGAAATATATCAAAGTCTGAATAACAAGTCGAGTACGGTCCTGCACGCTTTCGGAGCCCCACCGCGAACACCCCATTGCTCAAAGACCACAAATCCGACACGAACTGCGTAGATTCTGCGGCACAAAAGATGTAAGAAGTAAGGGTTAGAGGTGTCTGAAAACGACCGTCTTTAATCCTCGAAAAAGCGATTTCGACCGACCAAATTAACTAAAATTAAACAATACTGTTGTAAAGAGGAAGTTTACGTACTTTTTGGAGCAGTTTTGTTGTTAATAATACGAAAATTTACTAAAATTTCAACTCACCACGACACAGCACAGCACTGACGACATGCCGCCATGTTGAATGTCAACATGATCGAGAAAAACAAAACGAACCAAAAATACGCGATTCTGATTGGTCGACGTGAATCATTTGTTCATTTTATTTAGTTGTCAAATTGTCAAAAATTACGTTTTTTGCTGGGATATTTTCTAATTATTTAACAACATTGAATTTCGACATAACCGACCGATTTCTGCGTAAAATTCGATAAACACTCCATGGAACGATGTCGAAAATTTCCACCAAAATCGTACAAATAACCTGAATCACTGAACTCGTGTCGAGCTATTTTTACTCTGTACCTTTTTTATGGATTTTTCATTCTATTCTTTGAAAAAGTACCCGATTTGGTCATGGATTCGATATTCCACGAAAAGGTAAGCTTCTCGTCCGCTGACATAACCTCAAACTTCACTTTTGTAAATTACAGCAAGAAGGCTCTTTATGCGCTCAACACTGTCTAAATTCCCTTCTTCAAGGCTCCTATTTTACCGCAGTTGACTTGAGCGTTTGGGCGGAGAAACTCGATGAAGAAGAACGAGTACGAATGGCAGAATGTGGAGAGGAAAGCGAGGACTATCGTAACTTCCTCAAACAGCCCTCTGGCAACATGGATGACAGCGGTTTTTTCTCAATACAAGTTATAAGTAAAGCACTCCAAGTGTGGGGGCTCGAAATAGTGCCTTATACAAGCGCGGATGAACGCGTGAAGAATTGTGATCCAAGCAAAATGCAAGCGTTCATTTGCAACTATCAGAGCCATTGGTTTACCATCCGAAGGATAGGAAACCAGTGGTTTAACCTGAACTCGCTACTAGCCAAGCCCGTTTTAATTTCTGATACTTATCTTTCATTGTTTTTGGCCCAGTTGAAAAACGAGGGCTATTCCATTTTTGTCGTATTTGGAGAACTGCCCCCTTGTACTGCCGATGAAATTATTAGATGTAATCCCGTCATGGCCCCTACAAGGCCCACTTTAACCAGCACATCTTCTTATGAGGATGATCCAGAGCTGCAAGCCGCCTTAAAGTTGAGTTTGAGTCAAGAGTTTGATAGTAATCCATCAAATTCAGAGGATGAAGAACTGCAAAGGGCGCTCATGTTGAGTCTTTCATGTGATAATCCAGAGGAGGATGAGCATGCAAATGTAAAGAAAGCACTCTTGATGAGTATGAATAATGTATGTCCTTGAAAATCGTAATGTAGCTTAAACGGGAACACTAGATATTGTTATGATTTATATGGACTTGAACAACGTCCTTGTTTTAGTATTGACAGCAGGATTATTTTGAAAAAAATTCTGATTGTATTTGACTTTTACTAACAATGGTAAAATAGTTTTTAATAAAAGTAATAAAAAAAAAAAAGTTAATGTTATTGTCAAAAGTTTATTCACAATTGAAGGCAAGTTTAGTTCTTTGACCAAAATGTACCTCAACTTATATTTGACTAAAAGTCTGTTTAGGAATTAGTATGCTTATTTTAACACAACTTTATACTCTAATATTGTTGCTTATTTGTTTGTGTACCTGCCACTCAGTCTTAAATCATTTAATGTTAGATTATTTTATAGTTCATTATGTTTCATTAATTTATTATTATACAATTTTAACAACTCTGTACTTAATATTTTGAAAATAAAACGTTTTGTTATTGCTCTATTTTCTCTCTTGTTTTATTAAAATAATTCTGAAAAATCAGTTGATTAATAGGTTTCGTCTTTTAATCTGCAGTCTTCTTTATAAGTTACGAAATTGCTTCTGTTTCCTATATTTTATGTAAATTTACTTTTTTGTGGCTTTTAATGTTGGTGATATTAACGTTTTTTACGAAAACACCATCTGTTTTCTCAGTATTCTCAGTATTGAACGTTAATTCTCTTTTCGTTAAGTATTATCTTAATCTTTCCTTTATTTCTGGAAATTTTAGTTTTTGTTCTTTGGTTTTTTTTGGTTTCTTACATATCATAAAAGGTTGCAAATCATATTCGCTAATGTTAATGTTATGATAACTGTATGCATCATCTTTTTCTCCTTTCCCAGAAATCGATATCACATCAGCCTTCTTTCATTTCTTATTTTGCATTTTTTTCATTCCATGCCAGTCTTTTTTTTTAATTTTTGACTGTATCTTCAAAGTTTTTTTCTTCCAATTGTAATCGCCTTGGTTTTGTATTCGTTTCTTCTTTCTACACCCTCTCCTTTTTCAATAATACAACATAATTTTGTGTTCGTCCTCGGTCTTTAATCTGTCCTTTTCTTTTATCCAGCTTATATTTCATCTTTTTAATGCTAAAAAATTATTGGATGGAAAAGTGGTTTGAAAATATATTTTTCTTCGTTAATACGTACTGTTCGGTGTAGACATATTATTTTAGCGTCCAAAATTATTTTACGGAATCCTAGAATTGGGGAAAATAACAAGGTTAAAACTATCTATTTAGAAATAATCAATCTTAATTTTGAAAAAGTCAAATTTTTTAGAGAAAAGAACGGCTTTAAAAGAAAATTAATCAAACTTAAAACGCTGCTTATCCTTTAATATTTTATATGTATTCTTGGCTTATTATAAATAAGTGATCATTGCAATAATGCATGTTCTACAATTTTTATAAAATGTTAATAATCANNATTATGTCTGATAATGATGCAGATATCCTTCTAAAGGCAATAAATAACGTCAATAACAAGTCAAAAACTAATAATTTGCTGTAGAATTATTGTAGGTATCTATAATCTTTCATTTTTTTGCAGTAATAAACAACAAATTTTAATAGTTACAGCTTTATATTTTGTGTTTACGTTTTTCATAAGAAATTTTGTATGTAAGAAATAATGGTGGTAGTTGACATTCCTACTACTCGGTGAATTATCTTTCTATCCCTTTCGAATTCGAGTTAAATCATTAGTTTAAAACAAAATCGATAACTGAAATGCGTGGGCTCGTGCCTGAGTTTCTCAACTTCCAACTTCCAAGATGAAATGCAACAAGTATGGATAAAGACGTCGTTACGGCCAGTGGCGCATGTGTGAATTAGCCATAGCACGAACAGCTGTCGACGTTGACGTTCATTTGACAAAATTAATACAGCAAATTGTAAACAACAATTTAATGGCTGTGTTCAACCATTGAATCACTGTTATCGCAGAAATTATAAATTGCAGCGAATTATCGCCGGACTCCAGTAAAGTGGTCAGTGCGAGTGGTGCGAGTGACGTGTACCGAACATAACCTTAACAATGAAACCGACCGGAATTATTTACATTATCGCATTTTTCCTAGCTTTGTCAGTCCACAACGCCAACAATGCCTCGCTCAGCATATACGAACAGAAAAAATACAAACAGTTCCTAGAAGGACAAGGGCTATATACAGCCGAAGACGACGTCGTGATCCTCACGGTGCACAATTTCAAAACAGAAGTGATGGGCTCGCCGCAGGCCTGGGTGGTGGAGTTTTATAACAGTTGGTGCGGATTCTGCCAGCGATTCGCCCCATCGTGGAAGGCCTTGGGGACTGACGTGAAAGGGTGGAGCGATTTAGTAAAAATTGCGGCCCTAGACTGTTCAGTTGATGACAATACCCCCATTTGTAGAGAGTACGAAATTATGGCTTACCCCACGTTAAGATACTTTCATGAGAATTATGTACCTGGCCCGCAGAACATAGGGGTGGTTGTCACAAAAGGTGATGACGTGAATTCACATCGACATTTTTTAATTGAAAGAATGATGACCGAGCAAATGGAACAGCGAGGGTTGATGTACCCAAACCTGTTACCCTACACACATTCCGATACTTCGCATTTATTTGATTCCATTCCACATAGCACCCAGTACGGATTTTTGATAATTGAAGAACCAGAGACGTATTTAGGAGCTGAAGTGGCTCTAGATTTACACAAAACTCCAAATATTATTGTAAGATACGCATTTAGTAACAATTCGGATTTAGTGAGCCACTTCAGAATTAATAAATTTCCTGTTGTTATAAGTCTGGACCATAACAATAATCACCAGATATTTAATATAGGTTCAAATTCTCGAGAACAATTAAAAGCTGTTATTGGCAATTTCTTACTGAGCAAACGCATTAAAGTTACTGACGATACTCCAAAAAATAAAGAGATTTTTACTGGGAAATGGCTCGATGCTGAAGTTCCTGATATGTCTTCTCTAATCCAAGAAAGAGCCCGGCAAGCGTTGAAAGAACGTATCAAGAAAATGGGCGATGTAGTTTTCCAAATGGATCTCGAAACTGCCTTGAGATTCTCCCTTAAGCACGAAGTTGCCACTGTTAAAACGATTCAAGGTGAAAAGTTAGATGTATTGAAAAATTATTTGACAATACTTCGAAAATATTTCCCCTTCGGACAAGGGGGCCAATTATTTTTAAGCGAACTGTTAATGGCTGTTTCTAACACTAATCAAATCAAAGGTTCGAAGGTTGCTGAGATTATCAGCAGAGCAGAAGAAGAAGATAGTCTAGTATTTTCTTCACCTCAGCAGTGGTTGGCCTGTAAAGGCAGCTCGCCTTCTTATCGCGGCTATCCATGCGGCCTATGGAAGCTCTTCCATTATTTGACTGTCAACGCAGCAGACCAAAATATCAACAACAGAATAGCCAACCCACTGGAAGTTCTTGGAGTAATGCACGGTTACGTAAAAAATTTCTTCGGATGTGCCGATTGCAGTCAACATTTCCAAGATATGGCGTTAAAGAAGGGGATGAGGAACGTGTCTTCCTTGGATTCTTCAGTACTGTGGTTATGGATGGCTCATAACGAAGTAAACAAACGTTTAGCTGGAGACCAAACAGAAGATCCTGAATATCCCAAGTATCAATTTCCTATGAAAGAACGCTGCCCGCAGTGTCGAAATGGTGATAACACGTGGAATTTGGTGGAGGTCTTCCGATACATGAAGCACATGTACAGCAACATTAACGTGCGGTATATCGGATCAGATACGAGGATATTGCACGTGGGATTAGAAGGAAAGTCGGCAGCTAGTGGACCTGGCAGCGTCTTTAAAGCTCTAGATATGAGTATGTGCTTTATTTTATATGTTTGCTCTTTTTTATTATTAACTGTACTAATACGTATGTTTCTAAAGCGAGGGTATAGAAAAAAACCGTACGTGCACGACCTCTTGGGTAAAGTGTGAGTGGAGGCTGCAGACTTCCGTTGACAACGACGCCTATTGTGATTTAGTTTAGTTTTTAGTTGTTACACATCACCGCGCGAAGGGAACCTTTCACTCATCTACATTTATAGATTAAATATTTGAAAAATCATTGTTTGCCAGAGAATTTGTACTTGAAAAATTGATAACTCTGACCTCACTATCATATCGTATGTGAACATTATCATCATTTTGTTCGTTTTATATGTTGTTTACGTTTTTATTACATTATTGGCGAAAACTATCATTGTAAAAATAGGAACAAGTTCATGGGAACATTTCGTCGTTATCTAAGTTATTAAATTATTTTTTTTATCATAAATTTTGCATTTTAATTGTTAGTTTTAATTGTTAGAAACAAAATAATGACTGATACGTTTTTATTACAATATAGAAATGTTATTCATTATCTTACACTAAATAATTAGAGCACTACAGTGTCACAACGTCATTTCTAACTACGTATTTCATTATAAAGCATACCACGATCTATTCTGTCAGAATGTTTTTTTTAATCATGTTGCATATTCTGTTGTAAATTTTATACAAATATTAGATATGGTTGGCTTGTGATTATTGTGAATAAGTACCTAATGAAATTATTGTAAATAATAAATAAAGAACAAGAAACAGAATCTAACTGTTGTTTTCCTTGATTGAAATACACAGCATATAAAAACTTTTTTTATAATACACATATTTATGTAAATACTTGTTGTTAATGTTTATACTATTGCAGAATGTGAGAATAATTTAAAGCTCCATTCTCAATTATTAATTCTCATTTTTGTGTTTTGTGTGACGTTTATCATATATACTATATTTGCAATGGTGAAATTGCTCCATCCGTTAAGCACTGAAACATTTTTTAAAGTTTTTTGTTTCTGTTTCACCGATGTATTAAATAATTACGATTATGGCAGTAAATGAAAATTTTTAATGATGCGAGACTTGCTTCTGTTTCTAATTAAAAAGTAAATAGTAAACTCGATTTAAAAAATTCATTATCCTCTTTGTTTTTGGATTTGTTACAACATAGCCCAGACATTGTAAAATAAGTTTATCTCGTTTCAGTTCTATAATTTTAGCTGAGTCAAGTTGTGCCAACGTATGGAATGAAAGCTTTCGAAAAAATATAAACTTCAAACAATTAAACTNNATGCAATTATGGGGGTCTTTAAAAATAAGGAACAGCACTAAACCATTGAAAGGGGCCATTGTCTTCAATCTGACGCAACTTTGGTTTAACATCTCATATTAATCTCAAATTTTTCCGAAAACATTCTTTCCATACGTTATTTATATAAATTATTGCGGATTTTCAGCCGATTTTACTCAATAAGTGGGATGGTATGATATCGAAACAAAGTTTAGTCCAGAGGTTGTCAAGTCTTATTTTAATAAGTGATACACGTCTTTAATGTTCAAAAAAGCGTTATTGTGGAGGTACACAAAAAATATTAATATAATGAACATACAAATTTTAGTCGCAAAAATTATTCAAAATACAGAGGTCGGCCAAAAATGTTTCTCCTTTATATACCCAGTGTTCAGCAAAAACATTTTCTACACTGGCAATCCAACATACAAGATACAAATTTTTTGTTGTCATTCTGAGTGAAACCTTCAGAATCATCTCCTTTTCTTTTTTAACTATAATCGACAGTTTGCGAAAATAAACATTTTTGAAAATTTTATTCAACAGATGGTGAGAAACTATTATCCAATAATGATGTCAGACCAATCCGATCTGAAAAAGCAGATTTTTCCAATTCAGCAGCTCTACAATAGACCGGAAAATAGTGAATTAAATAATGTTATCAAACATAAAATGGTTATTCGCCATTTTACTCATGGTTCCCCTACGCAAGTTTTGCATGATTTGTCGATAATTAGATTTCCAATATCGGGCTTAGATATAAAAAAATAAGATAAAATAAATATCTTTTTTTTAATTCCTTCTGATAAATATAGGACATTATAGATTTAGCTTATCTTTTTTTATTTGAAAATTTATCGCATTAAAGAGATTAATTATTTTGTTTGAGTGTTTGATAGGTAATCTTAATTATTAAAGAGGTTGCCGTCAAAGAAATTACGATTTTTGGTAAATGTGCCGGGAAGATTTTGTTCTAAATTTTGTTGACAGTGGTCTTAATTTATTTAATTTTAAATTATTTTCTAAGAAATTTTACGTTGATAAATTCTTGAAATCGTAAAAATGGGTATATAAATTTAGTTGCATTTTTCTAACTTAATCATCATTATTATCAATAAATTTCAGTTTTGCTATTTACTTAATTATTTTTAACGTTGCTTGTGTGAGAATTCACTAATTATTTAGGTGAAATAAACAAAGATTAACACATACGTTGTTATGAATTTCTTGAGTAAAAATTAGTCAACTTATGTAAAATAAACACAAAACAAAAAAATCGTAATTAAAATAGCTATAATGAATTTATGACAGCTGTCATCAAAATTTTTAACATGATTCCTTCGACGTAAAGTAGTCGGAATTTTAACAAGTCGTTTCAAATACTTGGGTTCATCTATGGATATTTTAAATGATGTATTTAATCAAAATCAAAATTTCCGCTGGAATATTTGTGGTCAATTCAAAATTTGCGAATGAAGTACGTCGATAGTATTCTCATGGTATTTTCACATAACTAATCCGCATCGCTACTAACTTGGTTGTAAAATGAAGTCAAGGTTATTTTGATAGTTTTGGAGGTCTATTTATTCACTGCACAAATGAGCCAATTTGACTAATGACGACAGATGTATGTAATAAAATCTCAGAAACAATTTAAATTTAATAATGGAAAGCACTTTTATGTAATTAGATGATTTGAATTCACTAGATACAGCGTATAATATTTATAGTTATAATAAAGATATAAATAATGCAGAATATGATAAAAAATTCACAATTGCATTATAGGAGCTGCATTACAAATGGTCGGATGGTGACAAAATTAAAGGAGTACCTAGTTTAATTTCTTTTTCTTTTTTTAACGGAATCAAGACTAAATAGTAGGTCAACTTAGAAGTAAATTGTAGAATCGAAGAGTCCAGAATGTAATGTCGTTGAAGTTGAAGTGTTGAAACTTATTTTCTTCGAACGTCACAAAACTACGACCTTTTGTGACTTGATTCGCCGTGTAAAAGTTTCATTTTTTCGCCTATGCATTAAAAGTGAGTAGTTTTACTCCTAAGAGAAAATAGTTATTTGTATCACTAAGCCAGAAACTGCACGTTTGCGAATCAAGTACAAGTACGAGTATTCGCAGAAACAGTTTCTGCCCGTGTGATACACACAATTTTTTGGACCGACAAAAGGTTAAATTTGTTAAAAATTAAATAGAATGCTCAAATACCTCCTTTAAAATGAAAAGTCAAGTAGGCATAATTTTTTGACAATTGGAAAATTTCATCTGGCGTTATTTTATTCGTTTATTAGCATAATTCTGTTATTACGTTTTATCGAATGGATACACCGGCGCATATTACTGAAGCCGCTGAAAAAGCTATTAATAGCATATTACCTCAGAAATCTTCCAGCAAATAGTGGAATACTGTCTCAGTTTGTTACTTTTTTTCAAATTTTTGTTGTCAACCTTTAGTTATTTTTTTGACGGCCTAGGCAGAAAAAAGGGGTGTTTCTGAAAGATTTTGATGGATGTAAAATCTGTTATTGTGGATGGAGGGCCAAAATAGGTATTTTACGATTGTTCTCGATGCATGGAAAAATGCATTTCCCGCACTTCGGTGCTTTTTACTTTGCCAGAGAAACTAGGGGGAATTATGCTGTGTGGTTGGTACTAGATGACAAAACACAAAACGTTAAACGCTCGTGTCAACTGTAAACTAAGAGTGAAATCCCAACGATAGTTACACAATAAATCAGGAAATGAGGAAGCAAACTCAATATTATTGCTTCCTTGATTTCATGTAGTGTCAAAGATTCTTCGGAATCGGTCATTTTTTATAAAATTATATCAG
>QDEB01054116.1:0-16795 GCA_004193795.1 Asbolus verrucosus | reverse complement strand
CTATATTTCAGTGACACAACAAAGATTCGACGTAAATATTTTAACCTCTGCTTAAACCAAAAGGTCATTTTACAGAGTGACGAAAATAAAAAATAATTAAAAAATCACTGAGCATTGCGTGGGTCGTCGCCATGACCATGATTTTTGAAATTTGAGCACCAAAATACCAACCAATAACATTTCGAGAAGTTGACCAATGAAAGATGAACCTGTCATGTCATGCAGTTGCATAACCTCAAACTGTGTATCGTTTTTGAATTTTCATTTGATATGCGTATCATGAAAATACGTACGCAATAGGAATGGATATTCCTTATGGAAAAGTGGCAATATATGTGTTGACATTTTTGGGGTACATTTATTCGGGTTATGGTTCCGGTGTGCTAACCAATTTAAGAGATGCCATCCTATCTGCCGAGACTATTTTTGGTGATGTATTTAAAAATGTAATCAAAGTCGCCAAAAATTTCCGAACCTGGCATGAAGTCTTCGATGCTGCTGTGGAGGAACATTGCGTGTTTAAGTGTCCCACTAGTAAGTCTTAATCTTTTAATTACGTAAGTTTTTATTTCGATTCCCTGTAGATGTTACACCGAAACCTAATAGAAACCATGTACCATCATCAAACGGTTGTGGTTCTTTAGGTCTGAAAATAAACAGCGACTATTTACCAGTAGGCCAAATGACAAAGTGCTGTGATTTACATGATATCTGTTACGATACCTGTAATAATGATAAAGAAGTTTGTGATATGGAATTTAAAAGATGTTTGTATAAGTATTGCGATTCTTATCAACAGTCTGTTGGTGGCGGCTCAACTGTAAAAGGTAAATAGTGCCACCCACAAGTGAGACTTGCTAAATAAATCACTTTTGTTGTAGCCTGCAAAGGGGCTGCTAAAATACTATTTACTGGAACTTTGACTTTAGCCTGTAAAGCCTACATAGACGCTCAAACGAAAGCTTGTTATTGCCCTCCATCATACGGCTGGAAAGATAAAAAGAATTATAAGTATTCAAGAGGCGATGAATTTTAGCTATTTTTCTATTTATTTATTTATTGTGAGGTTTTTTGTTGTTAAATTATTTAAGGGTGAATCAATAAATAACAGTTTATAATTACTTTAATTTAATGACATCCTCTCACCTCTTAATATTTTAAATGTAGTTATAAAATTACCACTCAATAAGATAATATAAATTACTAATAGTCCCCTAACTTTAAAAATAGAATATATAGAGCATCATTAACTGTCTTCTATAATTGATCGCAACAAGTTCCCAGACGTTTCCAAAATTTTCTTATGGACGACAAATGTGTCCTCCAATTCATTTAATAATTTCTTACAATCTGTCAGCTCGTTCTTAATTTTACCTACATTTTGCCTACTTGGCCGATTCAGTTTTGCCAAGACTTCATCAATATCGAAATCTTCAAACTTGTCCTCATCCACAATCACTTTTTCCTTTTCATCTTTCAGTAACTGCAAAATTTTGTGTCTGATGACGGGATTGTTGATATAAAACCAATCACATTTGACATAATCATGAAGAGTGTTAATATCATACACTGTAATCAGCTGATTATAAACCGATTTATTAACAAATCCTGTTCCATATAGCGAGAAATTAGTTTGATTTAATTTCTCTGTTGCCAATAATTCTACAACATCTGTCCATTTGACGTTACTAATGTCCTTAAAATTAACATCAGGATCGATGTTTTTGAGCAAAACACTCATAATTCTGTAAAAACTGGCTTGTGGTTCTTTGAAAATTTGGGCGCAATATTTGGAAATGCTTAACTCTAGCTGCAGTTGGTTACTTGGTGGCCAATTTTCTAGAAAGTTTGGGAGGTTTAAACCGTTTAGAACCCCTTCGATATATTTAATATATGAAGGGTTATCCCAAAAACTGGGAAAATATTTATAATCGCAAGGGAGGGCGTCCGGAATTTCGCTTCTCAAAAACCCTTTGAATATATCGGGGAATTTCGAATATTCTTTACAAGCTTCATTCAGTACGATTGTTTTCAGATGACCGAGCGCTTCGTTGTATAAATATATCACAGTGTTGGGATTTTTCAGACAATTTTTGTAGTTTGAATTCCACTTGGCGAAACTATTTATTCGTTTCCATATGTCGCTGCACAAATATTTCATTAAAAATGACTTTAGAGTATCCATTTCTAAAGGTGGACATTTTTCAACTTTCGTTGATAAAAAAATTAAGGCTTCTTCAATAATGTTGATTAAATTCTTTGAAGTAAACTTGTCTACAATTATTAAATAATCTGAAATGATTCTTTCTTCGATCAGCGACTTCAAATTAGACCTGTTCTCGTCGTAACTCTGCAGTGCCAGTACTATGGGAATTTTCACGAATACTCCATAATTTTTGAAATTATGTATGATCCTCTTGCGTAAATCATCATTGAAGTCGTTGGCCACAAAAATAAAACCGTTCGTGTCGTTTCGATTCGTGTTAATAACAAGTCCTTTTTGCTTTTCTACGCAGTAGGTAACAGTAGGGGAGGATTTGGACTGTTGTACTAAAACTGTCGTGGAATTTCTCTCCTTCCATTGTATGTGGTTTTCCAAAACCTTCTCAACATGGTTCAAACCACAACCAAATTCTAATTCGTTTGGTAATGAAACTGTAATTTTCCAAAAAAGTTCCTGATGCAACTTCATGTCCAACTCCAAATACTTTTTGACGATTAAATTGTACGTGAGTTCACAGAGATCGATTTTATTAATTACTTTATCTTCTTTTAAGGGAATTTCAAATGGCAACCCTTTCTTATATCGTTTAATACTGAAAAGCGTTAACTCTTGGCTGCATATGCGCAATTCATCCGCTTCTTCTTGTAAAGTTTTCGTCCCGAACCAGAGAGGATTAAAATCTATTGCTTTCCGCTTCCGCTTTCTTCTTGTATTTTCTTTCCATTTGGCTATGACTTGTTTCAGTTTTCTATCATGTATTCGTCTGGAAATTTCGGCCAACTTTTCTTCTTTGATGTTTTCTTCGACTTGATTTAACAAACAGTCGATTGTGTCATTCACTGCTACTTTTATCTCAATGGTTTTTTGCTTTTCTTCTTCAATTCTCTTCAAATCTTCCATTAATTTCTTTTTAGCGGCTGCAGCTTTTCTAGTCTCTTCTAAACGTCGTAGTTCTTCTTGAAGGCGCTGCTTCTCCAATTCCGCTTTCTTTCGTTCCTCTTCCAACTTCTTCTTGATTCGTTCTTGTTCTTGTTTAAGTTGTTTTGACTCCTCTTCGATTCTTTTTTGTTCAATCACAGTTTGAGATGGAGTTTCTTCACGTGCTGTTTGATTTTCAGTATTCTCCGCTGATTTTGGTGGTATTAATGGGGTAATTTCGCCCCCAAAGATATTCGTTTTTGGGGCCCAAAGCGACTTTGCTACCGAAACTTGATTGTTATCGTCTTTTCTTTCAGAAGAACCTTGTCCAAAAATACTATGTTCGGTTCGTCTCGGGGCGAAAACATTCGGAGTGCTTTGATTAAGGGCATGTTCACTTTGTTTTACGGCGAAAATATTCTCATTCGGTTTCGGGGCGAAAATGCTAGGGCCAGCTGGGCTTACGTTATGTTCGCTCTTAGGAGCGAAAATATTCTCGGTCTGTTTAGGGGCAAAAATATTCTCACTTTGCCTTGGAGCGAAAATACTCGAATTGTGTTCACTCAGTTTTTGGGCGAAGATATTCGGACTACTTCGACTCGGCTGTTCGCTTTGTTTCGCGGCAAAAATGTTTGAACTAGTTGCGAAAATATTCGGACTATTTCGATTTACATGTTCACCTTGTTTCGGTGCGAACAAATTCTGACCTACTTTACTCGAATCGGTTGGTTTTGGCGGGAAAATATTTGGACCACCAAACATTTTCGGTGGTTCTTCTTTCTGCTCCATGGTCTTTACTGGTTCTTCTTTTTTCATTACTGAATCTATTTCGTCAATATCCTGAGTAAATTGCAAATAACCTTCATCAGTGAAACTGTTCTGAGGAACATGATTTTCGAAAATTCTTGGTGGTAGTTCTTTACCACAGATAACTTCTCCGAGGGAAAATTTCCGTTTCGATTCCACTAAATTGATGGCTCTGTCCAAAACGTAAGCGTATTCTGGATCAGAAAAGCTTGGCCTATTCAAAATTATCCTGTTTCTTTCTACATCTGTATACAATCCGTAACTTTCAAAAAATTCTATTGTCGATTCATTGCTTTCAAAAGCCAATATTTTTGTTAGGTATGAGACCGGCAACGAGGTCTGAGATATGCGAGGTGAGTATGACTTTAAAAGTGTTTTGATGGCTGATACTCTCACTTGAATAAAATATCGCATCAAAATACAAGCGTTCAAGTAAGTCGTTGAATTGACCAGCTTGAAAAATTTTACATAGTTATGTTTATCCAACGAAGAGTAAATTTCCAACGCAAATTTTACTTCTTTTGACTGCTGGATGTCTTTCTTGAGCTGCTGAACCTGTCAATATGGAAATATAAATGTGTTACAACGTCCTCTTTCTTTTTATCAAAGGTAACATCAACATTTTAGAAAACACTAAACATAATTTCTCAACAATTCAATTTTTATATCAATTATGTGACCAAATTTCACATTTTTTTTGTTACAACTATACAAAAAAAAATTATTACAGCAGCTGCAACTCAGTAAACATTATCTTGAAGATGTATTTAAAATGAATATTATTAAAAAAGGAAAATATTGTATGTCTTACCTCCCACATGAAGTTCCCATCATTTAGGTTTAATAATATAATGTATGCTCGAAATTCTGGTTCATTTTTACATGATTCCGCTTTCAATTGTAAATCATGGTACATGTACTTTAGAGTCTGTAGACATTTTGTTAAATTCTCTGTGTTAATTTTTTGATCAAAAACTGATGGATCTTCAGACACTAATCTCGCCGAACAAAATATATGGAACCGTGCACATTGCTCCACTAATTCAACAGAACCCTGACAACATAATTCTTGTTGGGTTATATCCTTCCGAATTCCGCGCATTCTGTCCCATAAAAAATGGTACCATTCAGCTATACTAACCTGAAAAATAATAATCAAATAATAATTCTGATGTTAAGCAAAATTATTTTACATCAGGAGTATCACAAAGGTCTACAATTTTGTGCATGAGATAGCCCATTGTCATCTGAAGGACTGAAACAGGTCTCAGTTCTTGTGGTAAAGGGGCTTCTTGATCTGCCGAGCTCCTTGAATATTGTTTTACAGCTAAACGCGGATTCATTCCTTTTCCTCCGTCTTGTTCATATAAAGCGACTTGATGCTGCGTTTCACGCATTAACCGTTCTTTTTCAGGACACATATCAGGACAAGTACCTACAGTAGGTGATGCTTTTGACAATTCAATGTTTTTCTTTAACTTAATCCTAATCAATTTATCTCTAGCATCTAATATTTTAAATTTGTCTTCTATACTGAACGCTTGTTGTTTTATTACGTTATAAAGTTCCATTTGTTCAGATCTAAAATGTTTCCAAAAATTTGGCGTTAATTTTATACTGTTATCAACAATCATACCCTAGTGACACTTCTTTACTTCCCAAACTTTTCTTCTTTACCGGTTTCGGTGAAGTTGATACACTTTTCCATTTACGCTGTTTATTTTTTAATATCTGTGATACCTCTAATGGGTCCACAATCATGTCTAGAACAATGTAAATGAACATCATGTTTTTAACAGTGTGTGTTTGCACCTTCTGATCTGAGCTCATAATTTCGTTTAGGTCCAAAAGCTCCCATTGCTTCCAGTTCAGCTTTAACGTCCGCATCTTCTGTCCAATCCGGATCAGGATCTTTCTTGACTTTTTTTTTCTTCACTACAGTTTCTGTGTCTCTCATCACATTGAAAACATGCCCGTTATATTCCCCAGCAACTTCCAAAGCGTTTAACATGCTGTCTTCGTTGGCGTATTCAATTACAAGCGCGCGACGTTTCGGTTTAAACATCACCAGCTTCACTTTACCAAAGCGACGGAAATATTTTTTCGCCATATCTCTATTTTCAAAGAACTCCAATGGAACATTTATTGCCCTTGAATTTTAATTTATTATTGTTTTCACTCATTTATTATAAAAAATCGGTAAAACTTACCGAATTACGAAGGAGTCCGATTTTTGTGCTGCGTTATTTTCCACGTCCATTTTTTATAATTAGCACCTTACATTTATAATAAATAATAAAGAATTATTATATCTGAATATTAACAATTATAAAATATATTATTACAATTAAAAATAAACTAAATACAACCGGGAGGATACATTAAGCTCCCAACAACTTTGGCGGCAACATAACCTTAAATCTTGTAGGAGTTTATCGCGCAATAGAACTACAATAGCATCATTCGTAGTTCATATGTATAGTAGTAAAAACTCTTTTATTTCTTATAATGAAACTTTTAAACAACAACAAATTGAAAATTTATTATTGCTGAATGCTGATAAATTTATAAATACTATTTTTTCTGCGACCGTAATAGTTAAAATGTATTGAGTTGGTAGGTATAAAATCATATTTGTTTATTGTTTATGTCAATGGTTGGGTTGGCGCCATCGGGAAATTAACCTATTACTCACTATTACTCGCCTGTGATATTCTAATACAGATTAAATACTATATTATTAAATACAAAAGATGCCACGAAGGACGCAGCGAGGGTCTCAAAGTCAGTCGTCATCATCTCAGGCTAATAACAAAAGTCAGAGGTCTTCGAAAAGTCAAGCGAATGTGGAATTAACTCAGACCACATTAGACGCAAATTTTGCGTTTTCGCAAAATAATAACTTTGACGACCTTGTTAATAACTGCGTTCGATTTTTTGTATACAATGCTGGACATAATATGTATTTTCGTAAGGCTGATATTCAGAAAAATGTTACCCCTAGGGCCGGCCAGCAATTCCAGCAAATAATCGAAAAAGCGGCGGATATTTTAAAAAATGTAAGTAGTTGAGGCGTTTTTACATAAATTTTAATTATGCAAATGTAGGTTTATGGTTATAATTTATTAGTATGTAACCAGACTGAGAAGAGTAGTAAAGCCTACATTATCAGCAATAGCATGCCTTATATGAACTACAGCCTGAATAGAGAAGAGCCTGAAACCAAAGACTTTAGGAAAATATTGTTACTGTTAATTTTAAGCCACATATACATGTCTCATATTCCCATTACCGAAGGTAAATATGAAATTACAAACCAATTTTATATGGAGAATTTTCAACTTGCAGCTTCATTGTACGCTTTTTTAACATGCTTTAAAATTGATGTAAATAAGAGGCATCCATTATTCGGACAAGTGAAGGATTATATCATGAACGTTTTAGTTAAGAAAAAATATCTTTTAATGGAAACTGATTCATTATCAAAAAAAATTAGCTTTTCATGGGGAATTCGTGCAGAGAAAGAAGTCAGCAAACTCGAAATACTGAAATTTGTGTGCAAGGTATAATATGAACTCCCATTCTGTTACACATTTCACCAATGAGTNNCTCAACTTGAGAACTTTAAAACAATGGTTTAACATAAATTTCAAGCATAACTAAGCAACATACTGACGCAGATCCTTGGAATGAGCATTAGACGAAGTTACATTTTTGACATTTTTAGATCTACAAGACTCATCAACCAAAATCATGGTCCAATCAGTTTCGAGTCGCCACTGAACAAGGATTTGAAAATGACCGTTATATTGAGCAGAATGGGATGGACGTTGATGAAGAATAGTTTTA
This sequence comes from Asbolus verrucosus, assembly GCA_004193795.1. Classification (NCBI taxonomy): domain Eukaryota; kingdom Metazoa; phylum Arthropoda; class Insecta; order Coleoptera; family Tenebrionidae; genus Asbolus; species Asbolus verrucosus. The sequence goes on along the minus strand of QDEB01054116.1, from coordinate 8,997 downwards.
TTATTATTATTTTTTAAATAATTTTTAAAGATTTTAAATGTAATTTTAACCACTGTCATTTTCAAATGATTATATATTGAACAAGTAGGCCTAGTTTTTCATTTGTTCAGTTGATTACTAGGTGGCCATTTTGACACAGGTGTAATAATAATGAATTTAAATCAATCTCTGGTTAATAAAAAGAGATTTAGAAGTAAAAATGCTGTTGGAATTACTAGTGAGTTTATAAATTAACGTAAATCGTGGGAATTCATTTGTTGTTTGCAGCTTTTAAAACCAAACAAATTATGGGGGCTCCCAATAAACCTGCACCAAAACGAAAAACCAGTTCGACACCGTCTTCTGCCACCAACTGGGGAAGGAGTCACCTGAGGTACTTCATTTATACAAAATTTTATACAGTTATGTGACGTAAAACGCATGTTGTAGTGTTTTTAATAATTCGATATTGCGGTCTGGTAGTACAACACTTTCGACCGATACCGAATCCAGAATCATTATCGGTAATTGTACAAATACAAAATTATGCAAAATTGGTGGATGCGCCGGTTATCATTTTCAGCTCTAACTGAAGGCAGAGGTGATGCTAGGTGCGAAGTTGGTATGGCCTCGATAGATTTGTCGCTTCCCACTCTGATCCTTTGCCAAATTTCTGATGCGCAGAGCTACATAAACACGTTAACAAAAATTAACATTTTAAATCCCACAGATGTACGTGGAAAGAGTGTTAGAAAATTTGTTAATTGAATGGTTTTTAGATTGTAATACCGGCGACTTTTCTGGAAAGCATCCATAATCGTTTGGTCGATAAGATAAAGAAGCAATTTCCAAAAATTAAAATTTTAAGCGCTCCAAGAAAAACTTTTAATAAATCAAACGGTATGGATCGAATTCTGCAGCTGTGTTTGCCGTCAATTAACACAATTTGTGTTGGCTTGCAACACAAGTAAGTTTTGTTGTTTTGTATTTTTCAAAATTAATTGATACTCTGAAGGTACTACGCTCTTGCCGCTGCATCAGCCCTCGTGACATACTTACAGAATAATTTAAATATTTATTATGCAAACGAATCTCTTAACGTTAATTATCAGGAATCTGAAGGGTATGCGGTGATAGGTAATTTTTCAGTAAAACCGAAAACACCGAATAAATAACGTGATTTTGTAGATGTCTCTACTGCGGATCGTTTGGAATTAGTTTCGAGTACTAAACCGACACAAGCAACGCGCTACTCGAGTCTGTTTGGTGTTTTAAATTATTGTTCCACTAAAATTGGAGCAAGATTGTTAAGATCTACCATTCTGCAACCTCCCTGTTTACCTGCCATCATCGAACAGACGACTCGTTGTGTAACGGAACTAATAAAACATCCACAAATGTTGCTGTCGATACAAGTAATTTTACAAAAAATTTCTAATATAGATCAGCTGTTGGGTATAACAACAAAGAATTTCGGAACTAGCGACAGTTGTTCCGTTAGACAGTTGAATTATCTTTTGTTATTAAACAGTTTAATAGATCTCATAGATCCTCTTAAGGGTATCATAGAGAGATGCGAGCAACCGTTTTTTAAGGATTTAAAAAACACTTTAGAAAGTGACAAGTTTAACGTAATTGCAAATCAGATCAGAAGCATGATACATCCTTCAGCACAATTTCTGAAAAGTGAAGCAGGAATTAATCAGAGATGCTACGCCATTAAGTCTGGGATTAATGGTCTTCTTGATTTGGTCCGGAAAACTTACTCAGAAAGATTAAACGATATGACCGGTACTGTTCACTAAAGTGTAATTATAAACGATAAGATTTTATCTCTTTTAAGAATACGTCAAATATTTGGGGAACAAATACAATTTGCCTTTAACACTTGGAAATAATAACACTAAAGGCTACCATATAGTGCTCAAATTGAATAACCAACAAAAGAGATTCTTTAAGAAAACGGATTTACCTCCTGAATTTATTCAGGTGAATATTCCTTATATTTAACATTTCAGTTGCTATTTATTGACTCATATCAAGGTGTATCGTTTGGCTGGAAGTTGCACGATGAAAACCGCGGAATTAATAAACTACTCTACAAGACTAGAAGACATTATGTTGGAAATACTGAAAATAAGTAACGTGTAATTTTTCAAATTTGTTTTAAGATGACTTTTTGAAAATGATTTTCATAGAATGATCCATAAGACGATGATCGAATTGAAACAGCATATCGGCTTTTTCTATAAATTATGCGAAGATATTGCCCGTCTGGACATGTTGCAGTCTCTAGCTGAAGCTAGTAGACGTGGAAGCTATGTGCGTCCAAAATTTGGCGAATTCACTGAGCTAATACAAGCCAGACACCCTATGCTTGAATTGCTGATTGGAAACCAAAGAGTTGCCAATTCTATAGTAAGTTTTTTTTCCATTCGGTTAGAGTGAATCTTACATCAATTTATTTCAGTCGATTTGCAAGGATTTTAATATTCATATAATCACAGGACCTAACGGTTCGGGTAAAAGTATTTACATCAGACAAGTTATACTTTTACAAGTTATGGCACAAGTTGGTTGTTACGTTCCTGCCGATTCTGCCATTTTTCGACCGATGAGTCGAATGTTTGCTAGGATTTATTTGGAAGATAACATGGAATATGGAGCTTCAGCTTTCATATTAGAAGTAAATTGGCTTTTTGATATTATAAACAGTTAAGAAGATAATTTTCTAGATGAAAGAAATTAAATATATGATGACGTTACTGTCCGAAAATTCTCTGTTTATCATAGACGAACTGTGTCGGTCAACGTCTGCTGATGAAGGTACAGCTCTTGCGATGGCAATATGTGAAAAATTTTGTAGCACTTCTGCTTTCGTATTTGTTACAACCCATTATACTGCATTAGCGAATTTGGCACATATGTATCTTAACGTGAAGACGTAAGTTTTTCATTTCATTAATATTTTTCATTGAAGAAAAAAAACTTTATAGATGGCAGATGGAAATAGTCTCAAGTGGAGATAGTCCTCAAGACTTTAATTTAAATTATAAATTTAGACTTATTCCCGGTGTCACCACATCAAAACATTATGGAGTATACATCGTGAGGAACATATGGCCAGAATCGATTCTTGAAGAAGTTTATAAAATATTAGATAATTTAAAAAACGCTTCAGTGGTATAATTACACAAACAATTTAATAATTTCATTTGCTTATTGTGTTTTTATTAGAACAAAAAATTCATTGGTGTACATAAAGCAATAAAACTTAAATATAAATTAGAATCAGATTTGCGAAAATTGGAGAGTAGAAAACAGTTAAGTGGTGCTGAAATAAATAAGCTTTTAAATAATTACCAGAACGAGTTGCAAAAATTGAATATTAATTTAGATTTTGATTACCGCAATGCGCAATTTGGTTCAGATTTTGTTCCATGTGGTAATGGTGGACAAGAACTAATTAATGATGAGGCGGGAAGCATCTTGAACTTTACGCTTGATAAACATTTGAATGGGTGTAGCATTTTCGAAACTTCAAGTTATAAAAATTTGTCAAATTTTCTTAGAGAGGATAGCGATAACATCAATAAACTTATTCCAGAAATAACCATTGCTTGTTCAGGGAGAGAATTTAATACAAAATTAGACGTGACATTAAACTCTGCAACTAACAGTAATAATGTCTCCAATACAACACACAGTTCGCAAAGTTATGAAAAACATAGTACTCCAGTTCATTCTGAGTTAGAATATATCGAGAACAGTATGGAGATAGAAGAGATGAATAAGTTAAATTTTGAAGTATCAAGAAATCAAGATTTTGATAAAAATCAAAACAGAATACAGTCGTCTATACAAACTGTTTGGGGTGTCAACGATTTTGACAATAACGTAAACGACATCGATTTGGAATCCTTAATGGAAGACTTGGAAAGTTGCAATGAAAGTTTTTTCAGTGATGACAGTTTTAATTTTTCGCAGGTTTGTTACTTTTATCGACGTTAGTTTACTTGATGCAAATAATATTTTTAGGCGAGTTCATATCAAACAGCTGTCAGCGCAGTTGCACCAGAGAAAGACCAAAAACATGAACACATCATACCTATAGTAACAGTAATAAACGGTCCAAACTGGGATTCTGATTCCTCTTCTTGTAACACGCCAACCGGAGACGATGATGAAATAATTCAAGAAAGTTTCAGTCAACCGCCAGAATCGATAAGTTATTCACCTCTGTGTTCACCATCTCGTAATGTAGAAGTTTCTGGGAGTGGAAGTTCGAAAAATGACGATCAGACGATTACTGGAAATAAGAGGTCAAATCAATCCAATGCCCAGGATACGAGCAGCAGTTCCTTACATTTCATTGTGAGAAGTGATAAAGAACCGAACGAAAACAGTGTAAATGCTGCAACGACGACTGATACAAATCTAGAAAATATTTCCATGAACAGAGGTATAGATAATATAACTGTGGACAATTTGAAGTCAAATTCAGTCACGACTGCAGAAAAACCCTCTAGTAAATCCGAGAGTAATGACGACGATTCAAAAATGGCGCAGACAGCTTCTTCAAGTCTGAAAGAAAGCGATAAGAGCAATGAAGGCGGTTCAAAAAAGAAAATAAAAAATAAAAAGAAGAAAATGTCGGAAAAGACCAACTTCGGTTCGAAACAATCAAGAAAGTTTATACCTCCAAAGAAACTAACAAAGAAAGAAATAGAAGAGGAATTTCTGGAACAAGATCGAAAAATTTACGAAACTGACATTTCAAATTCTGATTTTTCAAAATATTTGTCTCAGGTGCTGAAGAGACCATCAGTTAAGCAGGTTCAAAAATCCAAACATTTGGCTTTCGTGCGCAGAACTGAACAAGGTGTCGAGGTTATTCCGGCTGAACCCGAACCGTTGAAGAAGCCTAAAATGTTCAGAAGAAATCTCTCATGTAATAGCAATGTTGACGTGTCTATTTTTAGCGACAAGAACGCTAAATGTTTCGATGATTTTTTGAATTCAAACGAGAGAGACGTTAAACGATTTAAATTTAATTTAGATTCAGAGCCGAACTCGAATCCAGTCAAGAACCAACAGTTTAATTTTCAACCGCAAAGCATTTCTGATTACGCTGTGACTGATGGTAATGTGCAATTTTCTTTCAGACGTGAAAGTTCCATCCCCTTCAGTCAGAACTTTTGTGATAATATTCAGTCTTTAACTCCAGTTACACCTGATGGGTATTATAGGCAGAATAAAGAAGATATTAACAATATGATCGATAAATATTTGCAAGATGATGGGAAACCTGCAGAAGCTGTCAACAGAAATTTGCAGAATGTATTTGAAACTTGTTCTTTCACTGACAACGATTTAGAATTGTAATTTTTTAAACCTAATTTTGCTGAATATAATGTATTGTTCAAGTGTACATTTATTTATTGTTATTAACAAAAAAAACAAAAGGTCAGACATTTGACAGTTTTTTAAATTTTGAGTTTACATCAAAATGGGTAGAAAAAACGCAGCTCCTGCTAAACCTTGGAGATCTCCGCCCCCAACGAGGCAGCCACCAATGAGAAAAGGAGACAGTAGACAATATTCGTGAGTAAAACACTTCCATTATTTGAAGTTACAGATATTAATGGAAATTTAATAAAGAAAATACGTTATAAGCATGCCATTTGGGTCATTTTTCTGGTGATTCTTCTTTAAGATGAGGGAATAATGTTTATGGGATTTACATAATAATCACATGGTTTAATTTGTTAACCACGTGAGTGTCAGAGGTATTGAATATGCTATAGTCAAATTTTAAATTTATTGCGTCTTTTGGCCGTCTTTATTGCAAAATATGTGCTAACTAATTGTTATTGTTTACTGCAATCACAAGTTTATAATGGAACAACACGTGAGGATGACGCATACTTTTTTGGCACAACAATGATGGGTCCAGCATTGATTCATTTTGTATGTTGAGTGTAATTTATTGTTTAATAATGTTGTGTAAATTTTTAAAATTTTAATTATTCACTGTGAGAATTTTCCAAAAGTTTAAAGGCAAACAAAATTATTTATGATACTATAGCATAGGAAAATAAATTTAACCCGGTCCTGTCGTGTCGCACACTTTGATCCCATGACGTCACGTGACGTTTATATATTGCGATAGAGCTGCACCATACGCGTATGCTCCGTCCTTTTTTATCACACAGAATTAAAACGAGAGGGATTGATTCTGGAACCTCTAAAAGGGCATATATTTCTAGAAACTTCAAATCGCTTTATAAAAGACAGCTTTTGGGAGGTTTTACGTAATAGTGTTTGAGATTTTACGCCTAAAACGTTGAAAAGACGTTATTTTACCGATTTTTCTGTTTCTTGTTGAATCTGAACCGCTGTTAAAATGCCACGACGTGGACGTTCCGCAAGCCCTACTCCGAGGTAACGAATAGCATGTTTTATTAAAGTGTGGTTATGTTAAAAATTCATGATCTTGTAGAACTACTCTCCCGGCAAGGACTCAACCTAAAGCCCCAGCTCCAGCCCCACCACCGGCGTCTTCAGCCCCACAGCAACCGGGGTTGATGGGCCAAATGGCAGCTACAGCTGGAGGAGTTGCTGTTGGTTCAGCCGTCGGACACACTCTAGGACATGCACTCACAGGTATGTCAGTTTTTTTTACATCTTTTTGGTGGTAGTAAAACTGCTGTTTCAGGTATGTGGGGTGGAGGAAGTTCAGGCGAAGTAGCTGCGGAGGGGCAACAGCCAGCTGCGGCTGCGACACAGTCTAACCATTCTTCTTCCGAACCAACCGGTCCTTGTGCATGGGAAATTAAACAGTTCTTGCAGTGTGCATCGACTCAGTCGGATCTTACTTTATGCCAAGGTTTCAATGAAGCAATTCAGCAGTGCAAACTCAGAAACAGTGAGTTGTTTTAATTGGAAATGTATTAGTTATTTATTGTTTGGTTTTCAGATATCCAGTAAATGAGATGGGGGATAGTCAAATTCTAGTATTATCAGATGAAGACAGAGCGATAATGCCAAGATTCCATTCTGTAGAATTATATTGATGATGAAAGTTTAAAAATAAAACAGATGTAGATAAGTCTTCTTTTATATTTTATATAATTTATTTTAATTTTATTTTTGTTATTCCAAATAAAAGTATGATTTAAGTTCAGAGTTTAAAATAACAACGATTAACACTTTATATGTGTTATATACTGTTATTTTGTTCAATAAGTGTAGAATATCTAAGTTTGGAAGTATAAAAAAGTTTGAATTAGAACTCTGTTTTTATGCAATTGTCTAGAGTAATGAAGCTTCACCTTAATAGATGGCAGCACAATCCTTTGTGTATGTATCGTTGTATACCTAGTAATGAGAAAAATTACATTTTTACATTAATTTTGTTAAAATTAACTGTATAGATGTAATTTCAATAAAAAATGATAATTTAAAAACGTACTTGTATTTTTTTTAAAACAAATGAGTGAAACAAACCGAGTTAGAATTTTTGCACCAAAGGGCAGGGCATCCTGCCTTTGGTGCAAATCCCATCTTATGGGATTCTACAGACCATGTGATAAATTTGAAATTAAAATATGTTACAGAAAACAAGAAAATAAGGTGTTCCCTTGCGCCAATTTGCTATCTCAATTACTTTCACCGTAATTGTTAATTGAAAATCTGATACTATTCACAATTTAATTTCAGTTTTTAATTATACTAAATTACTAAATTATTTTGATTAACATTTACATTTTTGAATGGAAAATATTCACAAATTTTAGTTTCCCAAATTATAATTTACGATAGGTAGGTAGACGGCTTGCGAATATAAATCAAAACCCCATTGTTGGAGTTGATTAGTAATAGTTTTTGTTCCCTTCTAATCGTTTCATAATGAAAATTCAATCTAAATGCTAAATTATTCGCCCACGTTGCCCATTGGGGTATGTTTAGGAAAGCACAATCCCCCTTGATTTTATTAAGTATGGTATTTGTGCTGTACTTGGTAGTTTATCTTTAAAATCGTAGATACCAAACATATGGAACAACTGAAATTAAATTGTGAATAGCATCAGATTTTTAATCAACGATTGCAAGGAAACTAACTAAGGCAACGAATTGGCGCAATCTTCTTATTTGCTTGTTTTCTAAAACATACTTTAATTTCAAATTTATTACATTCAATTACAATTACAATTTATACATTCAAAATCCCATGTCCTTTTATATTAGGGTTCAAAATGTAATTCTGAATAATTTCAATTTCAATGTGATTTGAAGCAGAAATAACGTAGTCGATGATGTGACAATAGATTTCTTGTTTTTTTGTAGGACCACTGTTCCAGCGAGGTCCTCAGGGTCGGTGCCAGCACAAACAGCTCCACAACAACCCGGACTGTTCGGTCAAATGGCCGCCACAGCTGGTGGGGTTGCCGTCGGTTCTGCTGTCGGACATGCAGTGGGACATGCGATTACTGGTATTGCGTTTTTGTTTTTCAGTTATCTTTTATCAACTTTTGTGCAGGAGGTTTCAGTGGAGCAAGCGACGCACCCGCTCAACAGTATCCTCCCGAACCAACGGGTCCTTGCGCGTGGGAAATTGAACAATTTTTGAAATGTGCACAAACTCAATCAGATCTCACCCTATGCCAAGGATTCAATGAGGCCATTCAGCAATGCAAAATCAGAAACAGTGAGTTGGTTCAGATGAGGACCGGGTAAATTGGGGATTTATCATTTTGAATTTCAGACATTCAGTAAATGAAATACAAATTAAAGAAATTCTTGTTAATAAAAAATAAGGTAGGTATTGCGAGATGATGCAAATCAAAGTTTGTTTTATGCAGAATTACCCATAAAAATTTCGAAAATAAATTTGATGTAGATCCATTTTCTTTTTATTTTGCGCGAATGTTTTAAAACTACTGAAAATTCCTTTTGGTCCTCAATAAATATCTAATAGCTTATGATTCTCAGACACCACGTAAGAACTGGCGAAAA